>VWYH01010419.1:499492-681992 GCA_013399365.1 Pampusana beccarii | reverse complement strand
TTCAGTAACCCACCCAGAGCTCGACCGTGCCATGATACAGTCCTGTGGCAGGTAACTTGGTATGCAGAAATGTTTCACAGCGCCACTTTTATCTGCCTTTTGCCAAATCCAAATGCGAATCCAGCCTGTGCGCCAAAGCGCCGCCGCTCTGGCGCACACTGCTACGTGTGCACGTTTCAATTACCTCAGATTTACAATTCACCCATAAATAGCACCGGGTAAATCAAAATATAGGTGATCAACTTCAAGAGCAATGATTTCTCATTTAGATGAAAATTGAAAGGGAACTCCTCCTTTATGCTAATTTAGCAAAGACAACTCCCTTCCCTCCCTCCCCCCAATATTTTCCTATTACTCTGTTCCCAAATTATACCAATCAGCATGTAAGCCATTATCTTTTAATGCCTCTATTACAGCAAGCTCTCTCTGGGTCTCAAAAAATCTTCCTTAATGGGAGAAATCGGATTGAAGAGGTTCCATTTGAAGTAGATTATGTGAGTAAAATTCTTGTTGCTAAGAGTACCCAAAGTCAAAATCTTAGATGTTAAAGGTGTTCAAAAACTTTGGGGGGGGGGAGCAAAAAAAAAAAAAGATTAATAAGAGTGAGCTGTTTTCTGTTTTATTTTAGATACAGTTCCTGCGCTGGATCTTAAACTCACTGCAGGAAATAAAGATAATGTATATGCAAGCAAAAGATATGTGATGCTTGTAATTGAAATTAATGATATACTCTTTACATTTTCCATTTCCCTTTTCGAGCTGGACAGGTGGGAATGCGTTTGCTCTGAAGTTCCAGAGTCAAGTTCAAGGCCTGTAAATCCACTCCTGTCAACCGTGAGGCTCTGAGCGCACTCCCCAGCCAGCCCTGTCCTCAGACATTCCCTCAGCACCGTCCCCTGCTCCGCACCGGGGCGGCCCCGTTGCCCAGGTCAGCCCGGCTGCCTGCCCATCCGCACACTGCCGTCTGCAGCCCAGCGTTTGCAGAAGCCCACCAAACCGCGCCTTGGCAGGCCAGACGCACTCAGCTGGCCCCAAGACCCGAAGAGAGGAGGTTATCAAATTCCCTCATCTTTGCCAGATGTACAAAGCTCCGAGTTCTCTGGCCCTGCGAGGGAGCGATGCAGTTGCACAAAGAAAGATGTTAGAACTTGTAAACATGTCATGCAATGTTCTAATACGCCCGCACGGCGCAGATGCGCACAAAAGTTGGGAGGGCCCAGGGACGGAGCGCCTGCCCTCTTGATGGACTGCTTTAATGCATTTCTCTTTTTCTTTTTGAGACAACACAACTGGAATTAGCTCCCATAAAAAGCTGACACCACTTTCCTTAAACCAACCAGTCCTGAGAATTTTCTTTATGTGATCTTTGGTGGATCTTCTTGGCTGAAAGAGGAAAACAGGGCACGACACTCTTGCACCTTCTACTGGGTAACAACAGAAAAGAGAGAGGAAAAGAAAGAGGAAAAGTTAACTTCTAGTGTGTATGTAAGATATAGAAAATGCTTCTTACAAACTCCTGCGTATTTCCATCGTTAAGAGAAGATGTTTATTTAAGTACCTTCCCCAATGCCCTGTTCTTTCACTAACCCTTCGCAACCCTGGATCCTGAGCAACAGCTTCAGAGCAGAATTCTGCACACTAGTGAGAAGTTTTACATGACTCGCGATGAGATGACAACGTATCAGCTCTGAGCATGCAATTAAACCAACACACATAGAGTGAAAGTAGAGCTCATCCACTGAAAACAATCCCAGGGAACGCGCTTTGTAACACAACCACAAATACAGCAATCAAGAACAAAAATTATATCTAAAATACGCACACACAAAATTCAGAACTACTCCGGACATAAGATAATGCAAAGTAGCCTTGCCAGAAATGAGCTGCAAAATACCTTCATTTTCTCATACAGTGAAACCCTGATAAAATCACAACTGTTAAGGTCATACAGTATATCAGGTGGAATCACAGTCTTTAGAACTCCATTATTAATGCACACAACCTCGCAATCAAAGAGGATAAGAGCACAGTTCCCAGATGCCAATGATTTGATCCTATCTTATTTGGCTGTTTACATTTAAATAATGTGGCCGTATAAATTTAAATAATAAGAACCACCAACAGATGGAATGTAGTGAAAAAAAAACGTGCCTTCTATGAGACCCTGAACATATACTACACGATGCTTTACAATTTATTTGAGCAGAGCTCATATTAAAAAAAAAGAAAAAAAAAGACTCATTTCTTCTGCCATTATGGAAATAAAAGGACTAGTGCTTTAGTTCGTTGCTAGCACTGCCAAAGAAACATGCAGTTCTCTAACCTCCAGTACAATGTACCCATAAGGTACCAAGCATCAAAGCATATTAAAAGATATTAACTGCATATTTGCTTATGAACAAGATAAAAAGCTGTAGGGCCTCCAGGTTCTCAAGCTGTGAGTGGAACAGCTTTGCAATTTGCCTGCAAAACTGCATTTTGATCTTAATGAATATAAAATGGCTGCCATTAAAAGTAAAACAGATTATTTCAGGTCTTTTAGGGCCCATAGCTCTTTGACGGTCTTGGAGGGGCACTATGATCTTTCATTAAAATCTCACAGCAGGACTCCCTCACCAGCAAATCAAGCCTTGCAGTCGAGGAGATTGGCTACATTTAAAAGTAATTTTCAGAAATCTACACAGATTTTCAATTTGGTAATGAAAGCCATAAGAGAATGCAGGCAGCATTTTGTTGAATATTGTTACTAATCCAGTGCTCACATTCGTTAGAAATTAAACTGCCCCGTAACTATCAGGCTGATGGCAGCCTGCCATTTCGCCTCAGTTGTAATCTCCGTTTGTTAATGAGTAGCATGTGCTAATTGTTGTCAGCATCCCTGCCATACATCCCTTCCACGACAACATATTTTACCTGCTGAAAGGTGTTACCTCTTGCACTGTCAGCATTCAGTTTAAGAGAAGAAATCTCAGCACAGTTGAAAAAAAAAGGGTCAGTTTTGTTTAGATTAGCAGGAAGTTAAAAGTATACATTTTTATATCGATACCCACACCCTCCTAGCACCTCATCCTGCATTTACTACTTCTAACATCAATACATTAAGGTAAGACAAAGAATGATGCTGTAAGGCCATAACGGCACAGGGAACAGAGGTAAATTCTCTACATTGTAACATAAAGTAAGGGATGCAGCTTCCAGTAAAATGCAGTTGAAAGGTTTGAAAAGTTGGAGTGATCATATCTCATTATTGCAAACAATGTAAGGGGGGGATCCACACAAAACCTGACCTGGAGCTGCAGTGAAGCTGGATTGGGACCAGAAATATTGACTCGGATTAAGTTAGTCAGAGCTGATGGCTGTGCTGCCCTCAGGTGGAAGGTCTTGTCGGGAGGGGGAGGCCTCCACTTGCAATGTAAACCCAGAAAAAATAATAATAATTAAAGAAAAACAACCCCAAACTCAGCCTTAGTGGATGCAACAAACCAAGATATTCACAAGTGTGAGCAAGAAGTGTTATAATACATGGGCTCTCAAATAAACCAAATGTGAATTGAATTATGGCAGGAGAGAACAATCTTCATCTAGTGAATTGTAAATTGGGTTTGTTTCCAGTTAGTATTTGAAACGGAAGGTTGATGCTTGGCTTTTCATTTTATTGTTTAGCTGGGGGGATTCTAACGGAAAATACTGACTTGAAATAACTAAAACCGTGTGACTGACACACATTCTCTGAAGCATATTTAGTATCACTGCATCAAATAGATTAGTTGTTCAACTGCCATAAGCGACAATATCGTACATTGCTACATGCTTAAAATTATTCAAATCAGTTTTGTACACATATATAGGGTCTTTTAAAACAAACCATTTTTTTCAATATGCAGGAGCAACCTGAAAGCAGCGAGATTCGGGGGTATTCTGACTAACAGGAGAGAGCCTCGTGAACGGATTTGGTGCGCTCCTTCATGGAGCACAACAAGTTTTCTGGAGGGTTTAAGAGGTGCACAAAGTACCCCCAACATCTCTACGCTAACCAGAGAGTTCTGCACTGCGGGGGGCAGCTCCTGGGTTTACAGCATCCTCCCATCGCTCCAGAGCCAGAAAATCAGCAACGTCAGGTTCAGAACACGCAGGAACGATTAACTGCCACATCCCACTGACTGCAAGGACGAAATACGAGGGTTCAGTCCAATCTCCCGAAATGGTAATTTTTTGCCCATTTTGGGGGCCGGAAGCAGTTAGCCGCAACACCCTTACATGTCATTTTAGAGCTTTCTCACCAGTTCTAGTTTTTACCATTTTAATTTTGAGAAAAGTTGAATTTTTCCGAAGCAAAAGGCAGCAACAAAAACGTGCTGCAGGTTTGATCTCCTCTTTTTTTACCTAGGTGAACATTACGTTTTCTGGTTCCTCCTGCCACACACCACCATACTCACTGAGACAGCGGCATCCTCGTTACACGTGATGTTTCACTACTGTACATATCGTAGGCTGAGCGATGTGACATTACCAGCTCCGCCTGATACACATCAGCCCACAGAGCAACACATAATCTGGTTCCATAAGTTCTGGCACTGCCCATTATTAGCCCTAAAAACGGTGTTTCCAATGAAGATATCGAGGACAACAAAGGAACAGTCGCATGAATAAAGTTTTGTAAGTTTTGCGTTAAATTAAATGCCTTTTTAAAAAAATAACTCAGCAATTTTATAGTTAGCAAATCATTTTTTTTTCGCCTTACTGTGTCAGCTTTTTGAAAACAAATGGACCTGACTACATCTTTTAAACCTTTGTTTTCTTGCACAGAAAACATATAGTAGTTACTATCTGTCACAGTCAGAGATCCATTTTGGCAGACCTAGGAGAAGTGACACACCTTATACCCTTTTATATAAAGCCAAGTAAAAAGGAAGTGACTTTTTGTATGGATGTGTCACATTCTGAAATAATTTGGCTTCAAAAAAAATATTAAAAATCATGTTTATCTTACTATTATAAAGGAAAGACATTCATTAGATTAATTTTCTAGTGTGACTTCCTAAGCACAAAACCCAGGAGTTTAAACATGGCCCACATTTTAAAAACATGCTGAAAAAAAGACTGAGTAGTTTGGGTTTTTTCCCCTCTATATCGCTGCTCTAATCCCTCCTGCAGGAGCTTTCCATTCACACATTTTGCATCCAGATGTTACTGCTGGTTGCGAAACTTGGTGAATTAGTCGAGGGCTTTGAACGCTGCTCCGCATTCCTGAGGAAACAGGCCCTCCTGAAGAATTAGCTGTCCTAAATATAGGAGCTGGCAAACAGGGAGCAGGAGAGAACAGGAGCAGGGTCAAAAGGAATAATAGGAGCGGAAAGTCATATAAACTTATAAATAAGAGTCTCACACGGAGAGAACTTGAACAAAACAGTAGGAGAACAGAGCTAATAAAGCCGGGGTGCAACATGGCTTAATCAAACTCACATTTTGTAAACAGCAGACTTGGATTCCCTCTCCTTTTCCACGGCCTTTACACAACGCTCTCACTGAGCTTTTATAAACAGCTCCGTCCAGAAGGAAAACAGCACAAATTAAAAATGGCACAGACTTTTCAGGGGGATGCGGCACATTTCCGCCCCACACGTGCTGCGTCTCCAATGGCCTGTGCAACCTCCTTCTGCATCCTGAAGGGAGGAACCAACATGGTCACTTATTGCTGGACATGGTCTGCAAGATTTTGTTTGAGCACTGCACGACCAAATAAAACCCTTTGGATTCAAGAGTTCACTCGGATTCAACCTGCATTCAGGAGTTCAGATCTTCCGTGGTGAAAGTTTGCTGGACAAGCTCCATCCAAAGGGGACTACCTATGGGATATATATGATCCCACCGTGCTGATATGGCCAAAATCTGACTCCAATAGGGACAGAATTTCAGAATTAGAGATGTGCAAACTGTAATATCAAACATCATTGAGACAGAAAATGTCTTGGAGCTGAAAAAGGCTACAAGACAAGCAATTAATTCTTATCTCACCAAAGATGCCCCAAATCTACCCCGTATTTTCACTCCAGGGCTAAAACAGCACAAAAAGTTCTACATTCAGCACCTGAGACACGTCTTGATATATAATGGTGGATATTTAAACAGAAACTGAAGATCTGTACTAAAATCTGTTAGACCACTAAAATATCTTAAATATTTTTTTTCCATTTGATCCCCTGCACCGAGCGGAGCTCAAAACCAGCCAAGTCTGTAACAGCACTTACTGCCCTCTCAAAGCACAATGAACCTTTCCAGATATATTTCAAAATTGTTTTTACTTCCTGCTACTCAGTTGTCTGCAGACATTCTAGCCTTTTTCCTACTTTATCTATTATTCACAAAAAGAATGATTTCTACAGAATCTAATGCTTCTTTTCCCTAACTTTTTATGATCAAGGTGACTCATAAACAGCTGCAATAAAAATGGTTGTGGGGTTTTTTTCCCGCCATACGAGAGCATTCTCAATAACGTTTCAGAGAGAGCAGAGAGGCTAAAAGATACGTGACATTCATAGATTTCACCCCCGAAGCCACAAAAACCACACTAGCAATTTCTTCATTTGACCGAAATGAATGGTCATCACAAAAACAAATGTAAGTTTGGTAGCGCTGATTTGGCTGAGACAGCTCAGGGGCTTGAACTTAATAGACTTCCCCTGACAGATGAGGATCCGGTGGCACGTCTGCATCATCCTGTCAGCGCTCGTCGGCACGGCCAAACCACAGGCGTGGACCTGCCCTTGATCCATAACCTCCGAATACAAAACGACCGGCTGAAGAACGTAATAAGAGTCCCACGGAAATACCTTTGGAGACAGTATTCATTTTGCTTCGCCGTCTTTTAGAGAGGGGAGGGGAAAAAAAATAAAAAAGGCGACAATTAAGCGTTAAGAACTGATTGATGCTTAAACAAAACGCCTAACAGTAAAAACACATTTCTATATTCCTAGGACCAGGCAAAGCCATCCCTAAGAGGGGATTAACTACTATCAGATGATATTACTACTGGATTAATGGTGTTTCGCATTCACTATATTTATACAGAGAAAAAAAAAAAAAGATCTCTTTTAAGGAGGATATAAGTGATTTATATAAAACCTAAAAGCCAAAAAACTAGATTTTATTTTTACAGCAATGTGATGGATAGTATTCTCTTTCTTTATACATGCTTAATTGAAGTAATTTTTCCCCCTTTGTCTGGAACCAGGCCTTGCATTTCAAGTCAATTGTTTTGAGAGTGCCACAGCCTATAAAAATAAGTAGAGCACTGTATGACTCCAGAACTGAGGCTTTATATTCCAGTGGATATTTTAAGCTGTTCTTATTTTAGAGAATTGTTTTTGTAATAGATATACTAAAGGTGATCATTTTACTTTATTGCTAGTCATTGCTGACTGAAATATTTTGCCAGATGAAAGTAATTACTATGACTATATTACTTTTCTAACCTGCTCAGTATATTGCATCTCAGATATGCATAGTGTGAAATTCTGGATCCTCATTTGCAAAAAAAAAAAAAGTCACATTGTACTGTGCTCTGGCCTTAATTATGTAAAGCCCATATAGATGTTATCCAGTTTCCTTCCCCACCTGTGCATGGTGTATCTGCAAAAGGTTGCAGGAAAACTCCCATCCTAATACAGAATTGTGCAGATGACAAAGCCAAACAACATACTCAGATGTTTGTATTACAAACGAGAAAAAAGAACCTGCTTTGGCCAGAACCAAACCACTCAGGTGAATTTTTTAAAAGGATGCAGGGAACAGCCATATTATTATGCAACATTAATAGCTACCAGCCAAAATTATACATTAGAGAAAATAATTTGTTGAGCCATCGTCAGGATTATATCCCCTGGAGATGGAAACAGGCCGGTGTTTCTCTCACAAAGTCACGTCTGCTTGGGGTAGACTTTTTTCAATTCAAACCATAGTAATATATGCGCAATAAACTCGCTGTTATAAATATTTACCATAATATCCATCCTCTTGGTTCTCCCGCTACCCAAACCAGCAGCCACGCTACTGTAAATCAGGAGGAGTATTCGGTATGATCTGCAAGAGCTGTCGCCGTATTTCTGGAACCAGCATCCGAGAGGAGGCAAATGACACAAGAGACCCAGCAGAAACTGTGGCAGACTCCACATTTCAAATTGCCGCACTGCTCCTGCTCCGCTCCTCAGGCGAATGTGGCATTCGGGTTAAAGACGAGCAGCGGATGCAGGGACCTCAGTGGCGTAGCCAGCAACGTGACCTGCCCACAGGAAGGCTTTTGGTTTTCTCTTGCTGAAAGCATTGCGATATCTGGGAGGCACCAGCTACACCCAAGCAGTGCCAGATCAACCACCTCCACTACCAAACTCATTGAAAACATCATTATCTCAAGACACAGAGCTTTTTCGTTTTTTCTTGCCATGAACTACCAGTGTTGACAAATGGCAATTTCTTCCGAGCAGTGAAGTTGTTATGCTGTGTAAAGGACATTTTCCTGCAAAAAACACTAATGTCCATTTCAAAACTCACAGGCTTTCCAAAAGAGAGACTCACACAATTTCTACCGTTGTGATCTGTGACACCTCCTTCAGCAAACGGCACAGCAGCCCCACTCATTGGCACTGGGTGAGAGCACAAGGTTTTAACTTCCCAACTGCTCTATAACCTACAAAGTGAGCCCAGCTACAAGAGCTTCATGGTGGCTGCATAAATTTCAACCACGTTCAGTAACGCTCTATGTTAGGAACATGACAGTGTCGGAATAAAGAAAGCGGACAACTGATAGTTTAAAACTAAGGTGAGGAGTTTCTGCACACAGAACTTGCTTTTGCTTAACCTGATAGGTCTGTTTCTTTGCCTTGAAAATAAAAAAATCTCGGTGATCTGGAACGCCTTGCGCCAGAAATGTGGTCCAGAAGAACTAATCACAACTACCAAAAAGCAAACGCTCAGTCTTTCTTGCTGTATTCTACACTAGGGTCCATTGACACACAACAGGGCTGGGAACAGAGCACTGGAGGATGTGTTTATCCACTTTGTTGTGGTATTTCACAACAGAGTTTCTGTAGGCATTCAGTCTCCAAATATCTATCTATCTATCTATCTATCTACTATCTATCTACCTACCTATCTACTGTAAATGTTTTAATCTCAGTCCTTGGCATTAGGACTTTAAATTGGCTTTTCTTCTGAAATATTTCCACCAGCATCATTTGTTGCTAAAGAAAAAAAGAAACGCAAAATAAGATTACTTACAAAAGGTAATTAAGCAGTCTAATATAGTAGTAAGTGGAATGAACAATAAGGAGTTGTGCTAAAATATATGCCGTGTGCAGGAGAGGACTGGTGTTCCAGGAGATTAACAATTATGATCACCAGTCCTCTTCTGTTTCTCTAATACTCCACACAATCTTTTTTAAATTACTTTATTAACCTTTCCTCCTAGCACAGAAGTGCCCGATTATAGATAATATTTCAAAATCATCTGAGGTGTAAGTGTGTTTGATTTGCTCAGTAATTATTTGTCTACTTTATTACATTGACCAAGCACACAAGCTCCTTGACCAGTTTTATTTCAAGTCCAGTTAAGAACAGGGTCGTATCGTTTTGCGTGATCGCTCCCTTCGGGCCCCAGAGAACCTGAGATTTCATAGGGGAGCTGGTAGCCTGGACACGGATATCTCGCGCTTCAAACACGCAGAAATGAGTCCGCGTGCTGCCACGTGAGGTTAAGGGGCCTGTTCGTAAGGGAAAGCTTTAGTGCACATGTGGAATAAGTTTGTTTATTCGCCGCGTTGCAGACCAAAGACATTTAAGCACCGCCGTGCAAATTTGCCTTTCTAAACCTAAAAGGGTGTAAAACCCCTATATATTTGTCGAATTCCTGCTCTTTCACGATAATTTATTCCCAACATTTCGCACTACACATTATTTCAATTTGGATCTGAAATATTAGCCCATTACCAGCTCTACTACTATCTGCAGCTTCATGCTAAACATATGGTGATCACAGAGAAATCTGCATTTCTTAAAACACAGGCCTGGAGAAAACAAGCAAGTATGAACATAAAAAATGCAATGAAAAAGTTTTCCTGCTCTAACTTTGCAGCTTTGTAGGAAACGAAAATAATATTTACATTTTTTTCAAGATGAAAATGCAATGAGATGAAACGTGGTACACAGTTTATTCCTGAGGGCCACCACCAGGATAAAAGCATAAAGCCTGGGGACTTTGTTTACTGTCCACAATCAACAAATCCCGAAATCTCCATATGCAGCAGGTTTCTAAAGCTCCGTTAGTAATACTGTATATTGCTGGTCAACTCAGTCACCCATAGAATTACAGTGTAGGGTATGGATGCCAGTATTTTAGACCCAAACCGAGCATAAAAAACACAAAGTAAAATTCAGTGTCAGCACAAAGTTGACAGCGAATGATTATAACAGCTTCGAAGCTTGAAAAAGAGTGTAAATAACTAGGATCCCCCGCGGGCTCACTCAGCCTGCATACATAACAACCGTGATGGACAGCCACTATGGTACAGGAGGAAAAAAAAGTCACTCTGCAAAGATGCAAAAATTTCTCCTGCAACGAGTCTTAACTGTCACCTTTCTGACTAAATCAGCTACTTTTATAGAGAAAAAGTACCTACATTGTAAGGTGCACATTTTCGGTACAGACTGCCACTTTAACAGGTAAACCATTAATACATTTTTCAGTGCTAATAAGCCCCGAGAATTTTTATTTCTTTAAAACAAATGATTCAAAGCTACACGTTACCAAGTCCTCTCTCTCAACCGCCACCCAATTAACGGCAGTAAAGAGAGAACCCAGACCACAGAGCAAAACCATTTCAAACAAGGCATGGATTTGAACGTAAGAATGAAAATACTCTTATCTACCAACATGTAAATACCAACCCACTTTTTCCTACACATCTACATATCCAAGCACAATATGCACATGTGGTAATGGCTTTAAAGTGCTGGCAAATTGCGAGCGGGGAGATGGAGCAGGTCCGCAGAGGCTGTCAGGCGGGTGACAGCCCTGTGATTATGGGGCCCCTTCGGAGTTCCCGCCTGGAAACTGGGAGCCAGGCGAACAGGAATTCACTGCAAACACGAGCACATGCCTACAAACTGCTACGTTTCTAAAAATCAATTAGCAAGCAAACTATTTAATTAACTGACTCCCTTTTTTTCCCATTGTTTATTCTACGTAAGCTTTCAATTTTGAATTTTAAAAAGGCGGGTATTAAAACTTTCCTCTTTGCCCATTTCGGTTATATTTATCTGAACTAAAAAGATGCCTCGAAACACCAGCCTTTGGTCATTGGACTATTTGTTCTGAGAGTTTGATTTTAATTTAAGCTAAACAGGAGCTCATAAATACGACACAGCAGAGACATTTGTGATGATCAGGCAGTATCTACTGAGAAAAACAAGTACGTCCAGTGAAAAGAAAAGAAAAATTCCCTCATGAGATCATAAAACCCATGATTAAGTTCACGGTGAGTTCTGGAGAAGCAGAACTTCTCATCTTGCAAAACACTAAATGCCCTCTTCCTTCGTTGAACACAAAGAGAACCGAGTTTTCGACACTTCCTTGGTCGTGCTCATCAGTTTGGTGACTCAGACATGTAAATTATGGCTTTATAATTTTATGAAGTGAAAGAGTCACTGTCAGGTCTTTGAAAATCCGGAACGTTTTCAAGAATGACCCTCAGCAAAGGGCTCACGTTCACCCACAGCGACACAATCCTCATGTTCTGCTGGTGCTTTTTGATCTTTCTACTGCTGTTTATTCAGAAACTCGCAATTTCTTTCCTCACTTGAAAGAACAGCGATATCCAAAGGCCATTTCTGAAAGCCAGCACAGCTGCAAGTATTTGTTTTAGGCCACTTTGTTTTCTTTGTGCTATAAAAATGTGTCACGTACTCGAGATGTTTCCTCAAAAAAATTATTTAGAGTATACGAATGGTGGGACAGGTTGATCCTGTACAAACTTTTGCTGTGTTATTCTGTAAGGAAACACAACTTTCCTTGACGGTTGACTTGGCTGAAACAGCAGGTAAAGGTGGGCGCCCAGCGCTGTGTTTGGGGGCCGATCCACACGTGTTTCTGCTTTTTCACTCCTTTAGAAACAAACCACTTTTATAAGATTAAAGAGATGGAAATTTAGCCCAATTTCACAATTTTCATCTGACGTGGTTAAAGAAGCTGCTCGTGCCTTTGTATTTTATCTTGCTGGCCTAAAGAACATGGAACAATAACAGAAAAGCCTTTGCTTTTAGACCAGTCTTACTAAAGCCACTGATGCCAGGCAAGTTCTTCCTGAGCTGGGCCAGAAGCCCTGGCAAAAATCTTAGAAAAAGGCACAGGACACAGCAGCAGCAAAATTAAACAGGTGTATTCACAGCAAAATAATCCTAATAAGTGAAATTCAAAGCTGTTTTTAACGTTTCCTCCTAGGGGTGACCAACAGAGCAGGGAGCAAAGCAGCACTTGTTCCCCATGCCAAGGGGAAGCAGAGATGCGATTGCACAGAAATACAAAGCACAACAGTAGATACAGGAGATATTATTCCATGCCAGCATTAGCATAACCCAGCACATCAGAATATTAAAATTTAACAAGGATTTCAAACCATCCTTGTATCATCGGCAGAGTCATGTCACAGGTTTTTTTATTGGTTCAGCAGGATAGGTGTAATTGTATCAATATTTTAATGCTCGATGCATATTGTCTGTGATAAATCACTTGCATAAATAAAAAGCACCAATATTCAATTGCCAATGAAATAATCACACATTCTAGATCTTTATTATATCATGCATTATTTAATTACAATAATCAGAATCCTTTTGAAGGTAAAACAAGATTAAAAAGGTTTTGTTTTATTGGATCTATATATTTGATTTACACTTTATATGTTAGCTTTGCATTAAGAATTTATAAGGCATCAATTCAAATGGTGATATTACAAGAGTTTATTCCGTTTGTAATTAGTACAGTACTCTTAAAGTACTCTGGCTACGAGAGATAATATTTCAGTATTTTAATGAGCTTTTTAAGTATAATTGATGTAACAATCGTTGAATTACACATTTTTACCTGAAGAATAATGAAGGAAACATTTTAATGAGAAATTTAATCATTATTAGCAAATGATCTACTAAACTGCCATTTACTGACATTTAAAAGCTTAACAGCAGAAAACTGTAGTTTTGTACATCTGCACCACTACCGATGATTATCGTCTCAGTTGCTCAGGTTTTCTGGTATAACTTCCCCTGTTAGGTTTTTGTTGTTAAATTTAAGAAAAGCTTTCTTGAACTCACAATTGTCAGCTCCCTCTGGAAAGTACGGGGCTTGACATGTATACAGATAATTTAAATAAATTAGCCCCTTTTCAGCCTTCAGCATTTTTTTCAGGATAAAGGTCTCATTCTTGGGAGGATTCGCGCTTGCATCAGCTGGGTTTTGATGAATGCCCTGTAACCTCCCTGGTAGCACCTTAACGCCGTGATCCTACCCTGCTGTTGACAGCAGAGCGTGAAGCTGCCACATTTCCTTATTTAAAAACAAGATTTAAAAAAACACTCCCCCAAAACACCCCCAAAATCAACCCTTGTTTAACCCAATATGATTTATACGCTCGTGCGCAATCAGGCAACTCTCTGCAATTTGAGCAGGAGGATTTTACTAAATTTAGAAAGGATCTGTAAAAACTAGAAAAGGGTACCGAACCCCAGCGATGCGCAGGCCCAAACCAAGCGGGAGCCCAGAGACACGACTCAGCTGGCACAGAGGGGTGACCTGTTCCGCACTTCAGATCTTTCCAGACCCAAAGCAACAGGCAGTTCCTTGCTTTTCAATAGATAGTGAATGGTACTAGAACTGGACAGCACTGGCCCATCACAAAGAGGCTTAATTTAAGGGAAAATAAAAATTAAATTAAAAGATGAAATTGAGGTTCCACTGTTCTTTTTAAGTGGTGACTCAGTCTCCGAATAAAAACTGAGAAATAGAGGAGGTTTCTCTCTCACGACTGCAGTTTCTACAGCCGTCCACTGGGAAAAATTCCCTTTGTTCCATGTGGGTCCTAAAAATTCCTTCTTTCTCAAGCTTTACAGAGAGAAAGATCTAGAAAAGGGGCAAAAGAGAAGCTGGGCATAAAGATAACATTTCTCTTGCTGCTGTTCTTTTCTAGCGGTGATACAGAGGTTTGAGAAAATCTACAGTCTAATCCAAACAAACACACACACACCCCCCCCCACAAAAAACACTCAGCTGCAAAACTCGGAAAAGATGGAATGAGTCTCCTCACCAGGAAGATCTCCTCTACAAACAACTTGTTCCTATTCAGAACACCACCTAAAGCAATTCGGACCCACCAAGCTATGCACCTCCGGTACCTGGACCGCCTCATTATCACGTTTCAAAAAATGAGAAGAAAAACTTCCTTGAATGGGTAGTAATACCCGAGGAGTCCTTTTGCTCCTTTGGGACAGGGAGGATCCAGAGGGAAGGACGGGAAGGTACGAGATTCCAAAAGGATGCTCTGCACCAGATGCTGCCCGTCTATGTCAGGGCGGCTTTGCTTTCTTATACAGAAAAGAAAGACGTGCAGGTCTTTTCCACAGGCAGATTCTGCTCCAGATCAAACTCTCCCAAGTTCCAGCAAAGCTTTCTGACAAATTACTCAGCTCTGGTTCTGCTTGCACGTTCCCTCCCTGCCCCAAAAAGCTGGCAGTCCTACTTGCATTAAATGTCTTTATTCTCAGAGCTGGAGAAAGGACAGAGGACTCAAGGAAAAATTCATTCCCTGGGAATTCACCCCCTAGTCTAATTCACAGCTGTTTAGAGAGGACAGCCTTTTCCTCTTCAATGCCAAAAAATCTGCCAAGGAAACAGCCATCAGCTGACGACCAGCAGCCTCACAAGGAGCCCCTGGTCACCCTGTGGGATCGGTATTATTGCTCCAATCACAATGAAAAACTGCCTCTGATCTCTACTTGCACGGAAAGAAAGTTTCCGTGCATCCTCACTTTTAAGATTCCCCAGCATGGCTCTAGGTGGGCCTTCTGAGAACTGACAGCTTTCCAGGACAAAACTGACTCCTATTATCATTAAGCAAGGACTGGAGAGACGGACTTATTGCACAAAAAGCCTTTCTGAAAGTAAAACATGTCTAGAAATTATATCCAATACATATATATATCTCCAGGCTCATAAATAAGACACATTCTGAAAATCAGGGGGACTGCTTAGCTGTTGCGATGATTTAAGTGTGCTACCTGGGAATAGCAGCAAAAGTGACACAGAAACCAGAAGCGGACAAAGGTGAGTAATAAAACCAAGACAAAACCGTGAACTAAAAATATATCAAAACTGACTCCACTGATGTGTTTTCATTGCGTAGAGATGTAGAGCCATTCTCATCTGGTTAATTCCAATTCCGCATTTCTTTGATATACCTTTTATAATTTCCAGTCTAATTATAATGAAAATCATTTTTCAATGTAATTTTGTAATAAAAATGTTTCCTTATTTCTCATTACCGAAGAACATGATCTTGCACAGCGACTGAGCATGCTTACAACGTGTGGAGTGTATCTTCTCTTTCTTCGCATTTAATCTCTTCATAGTCTACAGATGTCAAGAGGTTCAGATTAAGCTTGTTAAAGATCTGCTTCACTCTAACTCACTGATGATTATTTATTTAGCAGTTTTATGTAACCCTGTCATTGATAAGCACTCTATTAATTTGCCGAGGGACAAATCAACACTAGTTATTTTTCTACTGGCTATTAGATTCAGTGCTGCTGTTTGTTACAAACCACTTGCCAGTTAATTATAAATTATGGGTCCTCTTTGCCTATATTAATTGATATCTCCTCTGCCTTTGTAATACCAGACAAATAAATTGAAGGCAAGATTTATTAAGCCGCGCCTGTCTTCCGTCTGTTGATTAGTATTCTTTACTTTTTAAACATTTATACTTGTTTATACGGATTTGATGGCAGAACAGTACATTAGAGAACTGATCCTTGGGGTGTTTTTGGGGAGACAGGAAGACTTATTTAACAGCTTCCCACAAATTAGGTTGAAGTGACATACAATTTAAGTTAAGCAATTTTTAAACGCTCCTTTTGATTTAATAAAGTCTTAGGTTACGGTATCTTTCTGTATAGATACAGCATACACGTATTTTACAGAAATTGCATTCAGTAAGCACCACGTATATACCGCTGTGCTCTGCACACACAGTGTTTGTAGGGCTAAACAGCTGCTCTTTGAGTATGAGAATATATACATCCACGCAACATGTACAGCAAAAGACGCACGTGGATACGCACACATACAGATCTCCATGTATCTATTTCATACCCCGGGTAGTAGAGAGACACAGATTCCGTCAGCTATTTTCATGCAGAAAGAAAGGATTTTCTGAATAGAGTTTCATTTTCAAAACCTGAAGATGTAATGAGTGTTTTCAGAACAATGGTCTGTAGCCGTTTTTAATTTGCATGAGTGTGAATTATATAACGTAATTGTACATTCTGCTCCATTTCTATATGATCGCTGGGTACAGGGAACGCGCCCTTTCAGACAGATGCGCACGCTTCACAAAGAAGCAAAAGTCAAAATTCATGCCATGTACTTTTCAAAAGAAACTTAATTCTTTTGCTCCCTTGCCAGTGCCGAGCATAGAAGTATAATGCAAAATTCAGCTCTGGAGTAACTTCTTTGGTTTCAAAGGAATTCCTCACAATTCCACCACTGCTGAAATTGGCCCGCAGGAACAAAACACGGCACCGTTTCAGTGAGTTCCAATTTTACAGCATCTTATTTCCACCCTCCAACCTTTAGTCCGCTCTACTATGTAATAAGGATGTGACACACACAAGGTTCATCACAGTTATAAAAGGTTTTACCCTCCTGCCACTTGACAGGTGTCAGGAACCATTGATCCCAGGGACTGCAGTTACATTCCAAACCTAATTATGGCCAGTTTTTAATGCAATTAATAGCTTCATCTGCAGCGCCCTAAGTGTTTTGCTACATACTGTGTTAGATAAATTCAAAGAAGGCACATTCATGACCCCGTGGGTGAATGCATTGCTGTATTGACTGTTCACAAGCAATATCTCCCTCATTAATTAACTCTCATAATGCACTGATTAGTATGTGTATATGGGTGTGTATGTTCTCTACCAGGCAGAACATCTGTATCACCCTCTGGAGGCCGGTTCACAAAGAATAACAACCATCATACTACTGTAGCTCTCCTCATTCATGGTATATCCCACACAGCTGCATAACCACTGCCCTTTCATCTCCAAAATACCCATAATTTGTACCTACAACCAACCTGGAGCTCAAGCGCCTTTTCAAGTAATTACCTGATATGACTTACTGAAAATAAGCAGCAAAATGTAAATTAACTATGGGCATTCTTGCATTTGGGAAGAACTTGGAGTTTGAATCCTGGCAAAAGCAATGATCAGCTATCAGTAGGATTACCTGTTCAATGTATTTTCCCGAGCATCTTTATCTCCCGTCTATGCTTCCAGTGCAGCACAGATCAGGTCAGAGAAACCTTGCTTAAAAAATAAATGCTAAATTTATTAATGCTATTTGTCTACTTCACCAAAGCCATTATTCAGATTTCCTTCATTAATAAGACCTGAAAACCATTTTGAAACCTGCGGGGACACAGCACAAAGGAAACACTATTATTAGTAGTAGCAATATTTAAAAAATAGGTACGGCATTATACCTCAACAAGGCTCTTGGTTACAGAACTTCTCTGGAACATTTATTTGTAAAAGTTGGGGTGAGCAAGGGGCCTTTCCCCAGGCCCTCGGGGCTGTGTCAACCACCACGGTGACATCGGGGGACCCAAGGTAAGGAATGGGGAAACCATTTCAAACAAGACACTAAATGACCCGAACTGTGGCTGTAAACCATTTTTTTCCCCCGATTCGTGGAAGTTCGAACAGCTTTCTTGTTCTATTTTCCATTTTCTTTCAGAAGAAATGTAAAATTGAGGCCTTGACCACTCAAGGTCATTAAAAATCCCATTAACCTTTTCACAAGGTAGGGCTTAAGTAGGGTTAATTAAGCAATATTGCTTCACAAGGGTCTGAAGAAGCATTTTTCTTTCTAGTTTCTATATATATGCCAGTAGGTTTGCACGTCTCCCTTAAGTTTTGTTTTAAATTTTGGGTTGTGTCTCGCTCCACAAGAAACCCCAAAAAACAACCCAAACAAGCAAAAACCCCCACAACCCAAACAGAACATACAAACAAACCCCCACCAAAAAAACCCCAAACCACGAACACGACACACACACATAAAAACACACCAGAAAACAACGCAAGGCCCCAAATTCACCTGCTTGTAATATACACCCTGAAATGCATGTGTTCCATATGCACCACTGAAAATGATATCCATGCTCTTTTAAATGCAATTCAGTGGCCAACAGAATGGTTTGTACACCATACAAAATGTTTTGAAAAAATATTTGTACACTACAGAAATACTCTCATAACTATCATGAATTAAAGAAAATACTGAGTCATTTTCCACAAACCATAAATAATCATTTACATCTATTCATTGCCGGGTGCTGTAAGCATTCTCAGAAAAAGAACTCGAAATAAAGATAAATCAGTCATAAAAAGTGAGAGAAATATGATAAACTACATATTAGGCCAGAGAAAAATCTGCCATACAGAGCTTGGAAACTGTCACCATACAAGAGGAATCTGTGACTTCCATCTGTAACTGCCTTCAATCATCTTCCTCCATACCCTTCATCAAAACTCCCTGTACACATCATTATTCTATAATTATCAACATATAGAGACAATAATAACCAGCCAGAATCACATTTGCAAGCTGCTTCTTTTTAAATACAAGGGGAATGTAACTCAGAACAGCACAAAACTAAACTTTTTTCGTAAGGATCCAAAATTGTTTGAGGGCAGGAATCGTAGCAGAGGGACAACAGGGCCCTCTGTGCTGCCCGGCTCTGCCCAACCGCAGCACGAAGCCGAGTGCTCTTTGGATATTAATTCTCGTCTGTTGGCAAAGCCACCTCAAAGCACGCAGGAAAATAAACTTTTCAACCTATTTTGCTCAGGAACGTAATTATGTAATGAATTAAATCAGACAGTACCAAATCCAAAGCAGGTAGCATTTTTTGAATAGTGAACAGACTACGTGATGTCATGCCACAAGATATCCCTGCTAACAGCTTCGCTAAATTAAAAACATCAAACGTTTACATGGCTAGCAAGAATATATAAGAGCAAAATACATAAATAATGCTAAAATAAAACCTATTTGATTAGGCACAGAATTGCCAGAGGGGTGAAGGCGAGAGCGCTGAGCAGCACGCGCTCTCACATCGCCCGAAGGATATCGCAAGTGACGCGTTCGGCAGAGGAACCTTCACGTTAAACACAACTAGAGGACGACAACAACCATTTCCAGCCCAGTTTCGGGTGTTGTGAGGAAAGCCCGCCTGTATTTCTTTCTCTCACTAACAAACACCCGCCGCCCAGCACTGTGTTTCCCAGCAAAGCGGTGCCGCCGGTACACGGGACGGTTTGCAAATGGCACGAGTGTTCCCCGACAAAGTGAACTGAACATCGCACGCCATCTGGTTTGGTTTGTGGCTCTGGAAAACGCAGTGGTACTTGTCAAAGAGAATATACAAATTAAAATCTACTTATCTAAATAGTTCAACATTAAATCAAAATATTTTAAGTCTTGGCTTTATCCTCGCTTGGATAAAACTAGCTGATTTCAGTGACAGTTCTTAGTCCACACTGAGAATTTCAAAGCTGGACCTATTTTGAATTTCTTTGTTCATCTACAATTGAAAACGAAGAAGTGCATAAGAACTGTGAAAAACCAACGTCCTCAAGTTTTCTAGGTTGGTCGTGGAGATTGAAGGCATTGTACACATTGTACACTTAACAAATGGCACTTGGAATCTTACTGAACATCCCGAGACAAAACTCCATCCCTTGTTCACCAGGAATCCAACTTCTCCTCCTCCTCTGGAACCTTTACAGACACAGCAAACTGCACACCCGGTAACAACTGCTCGATGCGCTGTACACGAAAACACCGCCTTGCCAAGCCCAGAGAATTCAGATGGGGAGCTGCGGGATTTGCCCAGAGCCACAGACAAAGTCGGCATCATGTGCAGAATTAGAACACGTATAGTTTTAGCACTCAAACCTATGTTCATACCACTAGATCACATCTCCCTACAAGATATTACCAGGCAGAACCCCATATTTATTGAAAGTGGAGTATATGTTTTTTGCTGGAGTGGGAAATACTTCTCCTTTTTTAGCTGTTAATATTCGTTTTACGAGTTCTGTCTCTGAAGATCATTATGAATGTCTTCTTGGACTTTCATTAACACTAAAAAAAACCCCAGCCAGAAGATAGTTCTGATGCAAAGCTTACTTTAAGTGGGTAAATTCCCTGTTTTTACTTTTTTTTTTTTTTTAAAGCCAGAAAGGTTGGATAAAAGACCTGCAAAATAAATGCTGAGTGAATAGGACTCTCGAGCTATAGAACTTGCGCTGTGAAAATTCTACTTTGTCTGGCAAACACTATTAAACAGAAATCTATGAACAGCATTTTTTTTTCCATTTCATACAGGGGGAAAAAAAGAAATCAGATCTGACCCAGTGACTTCGATGACAATGGTTAGAGTCCTACTTTGTACAATGAGTTATAAAGACAGGATTTTTACTCTTGGGTGGGCATTTTAACATTCCTGGCAACCGAGCGTCACCACTGGACTTGCCGAGATCACTCACTGGAGCTCTGGTTGGTGGCACCAGGGACTCCAGTATGTTTTTTACCCTTATATACCCTCCAGTATGTTATTTTTTACCCTTACGAGCCCTCCTGGATGGGTTTTTTCGTTTCGGATGAGTTTCTAAATTACGCGATACAATTAAGGAAGTGTTGTCAAAGCGCAGATCGCTTCCATTGCCATCGCTATTTTTGAATGCTTTCTGGAATTTGAGTTTTAGGTACGCAAACTTTTACGATAATTTGGGTCGTTTCCAATTGGAACGAATTCAAACCCCAGTGTCAGCGGTGAAGTACCTCCAGGCGATCAAAATAACTGACTGTGTCACCTTGTCCTCCTAATGATCCTTATATATTTAACATAAACATCATAAAAGTGCTTAGTCAAGCAGGACCACTACATATGTTTACCTGGGCTTGTTTTTCTAACTTGCACTGGCTATAAAAAATAACTGGGAAGAGAAAAAAACATGTTAACTGCTACACTGGAGCATCAAACTATGGATTTGGAAGCCTGATGCTTGCTGATGTTTCAAATAAACCCCAGAAGCTATTCTTGTGGGGGGTCATAATGGCACACACAACCTATTTTGAGACCATTTCTTCTCTCACAGTGCTGTGTGCTTCTCATTATAATGATAATATCCAGCATTTATATGGCTATTTACATCTTTTAAGCACTGTACCAACAACTAATTAATCCTCACAACACCCTGTAGGGTAGGTAAGTATTATTATTGCCATTTTAAAAATGGAAAAATGGAGACAGAGAGGTAAAAGTGGCTTGCCGGAAGGTACTCAGCAAGTTATAGGCAAAAGTGAAATGAAAACCCAGGGGTTCCTGGCCGCTCAGCCACAGCTTCTTGTGTCTCCCAAGAACGAGTGCTAATTCTAGAGTCACTGTTCATGCCCCAAAAGTCCGGCACTATCCAGCACGCGTTGGCTCCGTTGGGCGCTCAGGACACGTCAATCGTGACAACGCCAACGGCTGCGCAGGCTCCATCCTTGGAGTTTCTCGAGATCCAGCACTTGGGCTGTTCCTTCAGGTGCTCTGACCTCCACCCATCCTTCGGCAGACAGACCTACACGCAGCACGAGGTCTGCGCCAACACCAACGAATAAACATAACGGTACCACACGCCATTCAGCACTGAACTAAAACATTCTGTTGTTTCTGTGAACTATTTCCCCGTTTGTATCCAAATTTAAGATCACCAAATATTCTCGTTTCCACAAGAGAAGACAACCTCCAGATTTTCTTCCAGATGTGTTTCCTAGCAAAGTCTGATCAAGAAGCAGGAAAAATTGAAAAGAAGATCTTTTGGGTTCCTGTTGGGATTGCTAAGAGGGAGGCTGGGGACACATGGCATTGTCACTTAGATACAAGTCCACCCTTTGATTACAGGACAGAAAGAAGTTCTGTCCCTGCACAGCCCCATCTTCCTTGACAGCACCGGATTCAGATCCAAATGAGAAATGGGCGATAACAATATGAATGCTCTAGGAATTATTGTCTCCTAAGGACCCTCCTTGCTGCAGCATCCCAGGTGAGATTAAAGGCGATAGCCCAGATCCCCAGAGGTACCCAATCTCCTGGGCAGTAGCTGGTTATTTAGGGGAGCTCCAGTTCCTTTTGGGGGAAAAAAGAGTTTGTAAAAGTGCTGGATATCCTGCGGCTCCTACTAAAATGAAACCAAGCTGTTTGGGAACTTCTGTTATTTCTTTCTGATGCCTAATGGGAACTGTTGGATGCAAAATTGTTTTAGGAATTGAGCCTTAAACATCCTTATCAACTCCCCTGCGCTCCTATAAAAGATTGTTTGTATCCTTTTGCATATTCTTCAGCAAATACAAGAAATTACAATACTCTGACTATTGGAAAGTAAAATTAGCAGCCACGTTGTCAAGTAGGAGCCAAAAGATGAGGCTGCAGTAAAAGCAGATAACATCACAACGTAAGTGTATGCTTTTAAACACATATTACGCAGGTTAAAAGCCTGGTTCCCTGTTGCCTTATTCTGTTCACAGCCACTTACGTTAAAAAAAAGGATTTAAAATAGGAAGTTAATAGTATGGTTACCTTTCACCTGTGTTTGCAATCCCTCAAGGAGAAAACAGTGGATATCAGGCAGTAAATTGTGCCTGATATTACAGCTGGTTTATTCCAGACCCTGATCTATATACCTACCTACAGTCAAACAGACTATTTTGTACCAAACTGTATTTCCTAAAGATGAAGGAGACCCAACAACATCCAAGAGGGGCATCCCAGAGGCAGAAATTGGTACGAAACCTCTTTTCTCCTCCTTCTCTGCGGTTTTTCAGGGCTGAGGCCAAAGGCTAACCTGTATTTAATATTCTTGGGAAGCTCCTGTTTAGGAATGTCTAGGAACACCCCACCGATGCTTCAGCACAGGCTGCCCACAGCAAGAGAACGGCTGCACTTACAGAAACAGCCGAGTTCCAAAAAGAACACACCACGATAATGTCAATAGCATTTTAAAATAATATATACATATACACACTCACACACGCATATAGCTCTTGCATAAATCAGTGTCTACAGGGTTCACATTTGTGATTACAGACTGCAATATAGACAAAGCTACTACGGTTAAACCCTTTGTGAGAGTTATTAAGCTGTTGACAACACGAGAATCAGATGAATTTACCACTGGTTCAGTAATTGTCTTTCATATATGAGCAACCCCCTACATACAACTTTTATGATTCATCATATTTATTTTTTGTTTCCTCAAGCAACATCTTTTATTAGTTGCACACTCACTACAGAAATTTAATTTCTGCAAGAGAACAACAAAGCAGTTGATTATTATTATTGAGAATCTGGTACAACACAGAGTGAAATAAAATCTATAAGGCATTAAAATGACAGATTAGGCAAGAGCTGTATTCATTTACAAGTGTTAGAACATCATGTTAATGCCTCACAAGCACAACATAAAATGAAAATCAACTCTTTCATGCTGCTTTACTAATACTGCAAAGCTCCACGGAGCACCAACAGTAGTCCCTGTTAAAGAGGCACCGTCCTTTTGCCGTTTTTACATGCGGCAGGTTTATCATTAACACTTGACGGAAAACTCTCTCCCAGTACTTACCAGCCCTAAACTTTACATTTCTACCACTTCTGGATTTCAAGGTTACTACCCACCTCTGCTAGACAAAGTGTATTAAGTATGCGGCTGGCCCTTAATGAAAATCTAAATTTGCACCAAAAAATCTCTGTGCTTACAAGTGTTCATTTGGAAAGCACTGTCTTAAAAACTTTGCTTTTCACAATCACCGCAAGGCTACCATATCCAGATTTACATTTGTATTAAATTTTACTGCAGCTTTATTTACTATCACAATCTCTGAACATGAAGTGACAGGACATGCAAATAGGAAGACTTGAAATATTCACTTCACTCACACCAATCCAATCACCGGTGTACGTATTTTATGGTATTTGTATTCTTTCGATCGTATTCTACATTATTAATGTCATGATTTTCTTGGACATATCACCATTCTTTCCACATTCTTTTTGCTTAAACTCATACCTCATCATAGCTGAAAAGAAGGAAAATGATACACTGCTTTGGAATATAATGTTATTTTTTCAAATCGCTCTATGTTGAGGAAAGGAGATCAGTGGATTTTGTTTTGTAACAACCACCATATATACAGCTTGCTCTAATTTGTTCCTCGATACATTCTTAATGATTAAACACCTGCAAACATTTTGAGAGACCTTTATACTCCAAAGGATACCTGTCACTATATAGACAACAGGGCTATATCAGGAAAAAAAATAAATCAACATAGTACGAAAAAATGAACGTCAGAGCATCACAAGTGAGAGGGTGGGGGCTCTGCCATCTAAGAATCGATATTAGGAAGGAGGAAGAGTCACAATATTTTTTTTCTCCCCAATAAGGAACAATAGCACGTATAAAGATTTAAATGATGCCTCTAAATTCAATAAATTCTAAATAGATCAAATACTGAAGCACAATTCTTCTCATTCTGAAAAATGCTGTAAGAAAATTAACATTACACACACACTCTACTTCATGAAGGGTTAATACCTTTTGTGTAACATCCCGTGGATAAACCAATCACAAACTTTCTGACCTGACAAAGTCACTTATTTCTAGGAAAGCCAGAAGCGATCTGATACACTGTGATGCTGACTAGGTCTGTAAACTACCTAAATCATGGAGGGGTGATCTTCACCCCACTTACTATTTATTATCCTTTGATGACAGCTGGGTGAGAATTCTGCACTATTTTTTCCAGAAACCTGAAAAATTATGTTCTCCAGCCAGAAAGCTAGACTTCTGTGTTGTTTCCCTTCCAATTCATCCAGTTTTTAAATCAGCATAAAATCCATCTTACTGATTCCCCTGAAACGTCACCACCGGATTCAGTGAAAACTTCCAAAAAAGAAAGGAGTAAATGAGGACGATGTGAGTTGTACCAGATCCAGTTGTGTAAGCACCTCGACCCTTCATATCCTTCAAAAGCACTGCAGAAATCACTGCAAAATCTCAGAACCAGATGTTTTAGCATTGTACACACCCTAGGCACACTCCTTTAAAAAAATGGATTAATTGAATTATCTCCTCTTTTAAAATGCCATAAAGAACTTAAGAAATAAGGCTCGATAAGGAAGAGGTTCAGATTTTTCTACTAGGGGTGCTTTTAAAGGTAGATTGATGAAGTTCTGTATAAGAAATTAAAAGTACAGATTAAAAAAAAATCACAGTAGGCATGGAATAAATTAGACAAGCTTTTAGGTTCAGAATATCATTCCATGCTCCCATTTTACACGCAGTTGCGAAGAAGAGGAGAAAGTCTAAAACTTGAAACGGAAGACGCGCCTTTTTTCTCCCTGCTTCGCCCTGTTTTGTGGTCAATGTTCAAGTCTTACAGGCATACCTATTTTTTTAAACAAAATATTTCAAACTCTATATCCAAATAAAATCAGACTATGCAAGGCAAACTGCAATAGAATTTCAGTTCTGTGGAGCTTGTTGTTAAAAGGAACTAGTAGCAATTATGATGTCTGGGAACCAAGGCAGGCAAAACGCAGAAATACTGCCCCAGCACAGGAAAATAAAGAAATAAAATAAAAATTAAAAAAATATATATAAGGAGAAAAAGAAAGAGCACCATGAGGCAAGTGCAGTATTTTGGATGACATGGACACATAAACTGCTGGGAATGAGAGAGAGACAGAAAACAGGGCAACACTGCAAAGGAAGGTTATTTCCTGAGGAAAAAGGGAAAGCTGGGTCAAGACCGTACCTCACCAATGTTCAGCTGCCTCTCAACATCGGCATCTGTTCACAGATTCTTTTTCTAAAAAGAAGATGAAATTTAAGGAGAAGTTCAGATGTACATCTGCTCTCGTGAAGAGTACACATCTATACAAGCACCTATACTGAACAAACAAAATCACCTGAACTACAATTTACTGGGTATACCAAAGGATTGATAAACATTCAGTGTATAATACAAAGATACTTTTTATTGCCATATGTGTTTCATAGAAGCAATTTTGAAAATGATTGTTTAATTCTAACCGGTTACTATTGCTTTAATTTTGATTTTCTTTGTTTCTGTCCCGGTTTCTACCTGCCGGTCTCTGGGCTAAGAGAAGGGAGGGCAGCGCGGGTTCGATTCCAATCCAAAGCGCGGAAGCGATAAGTAGCGCCACAGCCTGTGCTTTGTTCTGTTCTCTAAGAGAACTCGCTCTTACATACAGAATGTTATTTTACAAGACGCTTCCCTTTGGTAATACAGATTTGTCATATCGCTGTAAATCAAAGGTATCCACAACTAATGAGAACTATCGACTCCCCACGTCATCCCGGAGAATGAAAGCCAAGAAAGTGACATCAAGTTTACTATTTGCAGTAATCACAGATATTAAGACATACTCCACCCAATTGTAATGTGCTGGAAACTGGGGGTGCTCTAAATTGCCCAGTAACTGGTTCAAGTTTTCCAACAGAAAAAATATGATTGGATGGGCAGCTGAATCCTTGACCAGTTAGACTGCTTTGGGACTAAAACCTTTGGAAACCCATTGAGTTTGAGAAGAATTCAACAAGAAAAGAGAAAGAGGGTGTTCTCCAGCAGTAGGTAGTGAGCACAGGATTCCAGGAATCTAATATCCAAACAGGCGCAAGAGCTAACTTTGCACACAAATCTCCAACTTCAAGTCTGTACAGAAAGACACAGACAACGTGGCTTGAAAAATTGACTCGTAGAGCCATTTAATTCTACTCTATGTGTGCCTAGCACAAACACCTCGCCAAGATAAAAGCATGGCTAAGGACAAGCTCATCCTGAAAGACTTAGAGAGCTTCAACTTGGAAAGGTATTTAATAAGAAAAAGGGACAACTTATTCACTCCAGCATGAAAAGGGCTATTTGGCAACACTTCTGCTTCTTCCTGTTGCGGAGTTCTCAAAGCACCGCGATGCTCTTTCTTGTCAAGATATTTCTGCTTTCTGATCCAACAAAGATAACCTTGTCACCCACCTTGTCTGACAACCCTGAAAGGGACAGTTGCCATATGATTATCCGCGTGCCTTTCCCTGCGCTTACAGCAACTCCTTCACTTTCCGAGCCCTGGGAAGAAACATGCGTCTGGATGAAAGTCACCCAGTTAAAGTTCAATATATTATAAAGAGATCAAGCCTATTGTCAAAAGGAAATCTCTAAGAGCGTGCCAGCACCAATAACTGCTCCGTTACCTGCAGCCGGAGATCTGTCTATTGTCATAACCATCCTCAGTCCCCAAAACTCAGAGGATGTATCTGCGCTGACAAGAGTCCTAGAGAGCAAAACGGACAACAGCAAAATGCTGCCGCCTCTAACTCTGGTTTACTGCATTTCTCACCCATGCTTTTCTTATTTGTAAGTCGTACCAGCTGTAGCATCCCCAAATCGTAATTACATGAGAAACCAGGGAGGAGCTTCATTTTGAAGGAGAAAGGTTGCCCATCGGCTGAGCAAAGCCCATCTGCAAGAATATAATTCACCTCTTTCCTACGTTTTCTAGCCTTCCACAAGCGAACGAGCAAAGCTCGGTGGGGTTCTGGTTCAGAAACTGCTGGTGCATCACCAGCAGCTCCTCAAGGCTCAACAGAAAGCGCCAGAACCAGAACCCAGAATTAACCCAGAATTAAGTTACACAGAATTAAGCCTCTAGGATCTCCCAATAACTGACAAGAATGTTCAAATCTGATTTTGTATCAAAGCGCCTAGAAATACGAAAAATTAGTTTTTGGAGGTCTGTAACAGAAATTACATGATTGTTCCTGCTAAATGTAGGATTTCCTTCAGTGGCAAAACAGATCTATTTGGAACTTTGGCTGATGCTAATAACTTCATAGATCAACGTACGGTTTAATTGATGGAACAGATGGAAGACACAGACTCTGCAACATTAAAGAGTTATACTTAATGCATCGGAATAACTGTGACTTGGTTTTAAAATGTTCTCCTAATTGTCTGAATGGTTTAACAGTGGCATGAATTCTATTGGATATTTCCACTCATACTGATTTACAAGTTTAGAATATGATTTTTTTTCCCTAAAATTTACGATTTCTGATTTTTTTAGGGAAAAAAAAGTGTATGAATTAACAAAAAGGAAGAAGAGTTTTAAAGACAGCTTCTCTTCATAGGACAGAGAGCTTTGCTTAGCAAAATCCAGGATAATTCAGCCATCAGCTCACCAAAGCACTGAATTCCACAGCTCCCTGCTCACCAAAGAACCGGAACATTCAGACCATTTGCTGAAAAGGAATAATTTGCACAGGTCTCAATACTCAAGAAGAACACACCGAGCAAAAGATTCAAGGTCTTCCGAAGTTAAGGATAAACAGAAACATATCTTGAAATGACAACGGTTTAGCTTTGGATTCTTGTGCACCTTTAATGTTAATTACACATGATTATTTATATACAAGAGGATGGTGAATTTGCTGATAAACCAAGATTTCTCTTCAAGGCTGCCTGACCTGGAGGTTTTCGTGAAAAATCATCGTATCTGGCAGCACACAATAAATGCTAATTTGATAATAATATTTCTCTTTCATTTACATCAGTATAGATAGACAAAGTTTGACCGGGCCTAACGAAGACAGACCTGTAATTCATATAAAGTGGCTGGGGTGCGAGCAGGGCGTGGGGGACGGGTGTCGTATGCTGAAAAAGAAAATGAGCCTGCCCTAATTTCTCATACTGCCATCAAGTTAAAAGAGACAACACAGTTATTACAGTTTATTTCTTCATAAATTATAGCATTTGCTATAGAAAATAAGGTAAATAAAGAGTGGGAAATTAATTCAGGCTGGATTGCGTCTTCAGGACAAAGCCAAAAACCTGCAAGTTTTCTATAGGCTCTGCTATTATATAAGGGCAGGAGATCAGACACAGTCTCCCCTTATCTGTCTAAACATCTGTCTTGTAAACAGCACAAACAGGTTGACACAAAACGCTCGAAAAGGGCAGGCTTAAAAGACTCCAACCCTCCCCAACCGTATTTTAGAGGCACCAGATGTCTGAAAAGCACCCAACTCCTACTGATTTCAAGTTGAGTTGGATGTCTACATCATTTAAAATGCTATTTGGCTTTTTTTTGCATCTCAAGGAGTGCGAATGCCCAGAAAATCTGCCCAGTGCCCTTCAAGGCACCTACTGGACACTCAGAATATGGAATTTCTTCTCAGCGCTAATTAGCACAGCACAATTGCAGGTGTAAGCACTTTCTAGTCACTGGATATTGAGAGTGCGCACAAGTGCTAAGCTATCATTGCCCTTCACATCCAGCCCCACACGCAAGTGGAGAGGGGTGATGGACCCAGCCCATTTCCTCCCGATTTAGCACAGGGTGACTCTTTGCCCAGTAAAACCCGTTGGGTTTTCTGCATAGAAGGGAACGACTAAGAGGAGCTACAAAGCCACTCACTGAACAATACACTTGCTGTTAACTACTAGCAAATTACGCAGTGACTAGGTAATTCAGAGAAAGGAATAAGCAGAACAAATGTCTCTACAAACACGCTTCACCACACGCCTCGCGATGCCTCATCTTCCTCAATTGGGTCTTTGTTCTATCTGCGATAAACAAATGGCCATCCAAACTCTGCCCCAATAGCAATGGTAATTCCAAACAAAAGCAGGGGCGCCCCCCCCTCACACCTCAACATTCATCTGTCCCTCACGATGCAGGTGAAGGTGTTTTACGGGTTGTCAATAGAGAATCCAGCAAACCCTCCTTCCTGCGCGGCTTCCAACAGAACATCCGCGCTGCGAGCGGACTGGTCTGAATTGTGCTGTTTCCATCACACGCGAAATTCAATGGGCTTCTCATTTTCAGTATAAACCTAAAGTAGTTAAAGTCAGCGTATGGAAGCGCCTCTGCTGTGAAACAGCAGTTTGCATTAAAATTACATTATATTGTTTTGACATGTCTGAAGCAAAGGTTAAAATCATCTTTTTGCTGGACATTGTTTCTATACTATTGCCCCACCGCAAAGCTTCAATACGAACCAGGCCAGAATGATGTGAAATATTTCTGATACAAATTTTATTTTTATGTGAAACTATTCAAATGCTGCTGTACAGCATGAACTACCTGAACCAAATCAAATCCTCAGGTCAATTCCTTCTTCCGAGTGCTCCTTAGATAACAAAGTCTTGTTCTGCGAATCTGTTCAATATATTAAAGTTGATTCACTCGGACAGTGTGTAAGATATAATACATTAATCTGGGCCATTTCAATTTCTGAGGCTGGGACTATAAAACTGGTGTGCTGCATATCTAATTTTTTTTGAATACCTGATTTATGCATCCCTCTGATGCACAGTGTCGATGGGATGGTGGATGCGGCTGCTGCATTAACAACGGGCTGCATCAGCACTCAAATCTTATCTTGTTAAATCAGACAAATGTAGCTCAATGAAAAGGAAGGAATAAATGCCTAGGATGGTTGAAAGGAGTGAATTTTAATCCTGTTTGTTAGGGGACTTTCATGGTGGGGGCTGAATGACTGAGACAGGAATGTCCACCAAGAGCTTATGGGACTATGAATTATTATATGCTTATACATACAACTACACATGCAGTATATACAAAGACACAGTTTTTCATTTTATTGCTAAACAGACAAGTAAACATCCACACACCGACACTCATCCATATACAACTGCAAACGTTTTTAAAATTGGAGGAATAAATGCCTTTTAGGAAAAGCAGGTCTATATTACAAAGTGTATATTTCTGGCTCTTTCTCATTCAAGAGCCACCATAATTGCTTCTTTGTATATAATTTATCATTTTATGCAGTGAAACAAAAGTTATCGCATGGACTAAGTATGCAGAAATAGATTAGATTCTCAGAGTAATTATATATGTTTATATGATTTTGCGGATAGATGGAGTACCGCTGCCGCTCTATACACAGTCAATATTAATTCTCAAGGAAAGAAAATGTTCCTGTATTTGCACAATCAACAAGACCTTTAGAAATAAGCTTTCTGCCAGACAAGGAAAAGTTTCAATGGCACACAACTCGCAGACTCAGCCGAGGCATTCGCAATAAATGGAAGGCATTGTCAGAATTAATTCTTAGGGAAGACCCTGAATCACTGATCTTTAATTTGAATTCCTTTCTCTAATAAATTCTTGCATTTTATCTACAAACCTCAAGTCAGTAAAGAGCCTCTGTTTGTTGATCAATAAGAACGCATTGGGAAGAGGGAAGGATCACAAAGCTGTTGTACGAGGCTGCGACCACTGCAAACCAGCTGCACAGAGCAGACGTCGTACGTAGGAAGCCAAGTTGTATCTGGAATTATTTAACTGGCTCAAAGGTGGGGTTTCATGCCTAGTAAGACACTGGAAATACATGATTTAAACATGCATCAGCCTAGCCTTTATTGCTTGCTTTTCTCTCCACAATGACTAATTAGACCAGAAAGAAGTGTTGCAAATAGTAGATCCTATCTTTGCGACCTGTTCTCCTGTGTTAAACTGCAAGGCGGCAGCTCTCGGTTCGGAGCACCGTTAGGGGCTGTTGAGAGGGGCGCCGTGTCCCCACCGCACTGCTGCCCGCAGGGAGGCAGGAGGACGGCTCGGAAGAGCCCATCACACACAAACACCACACGCATCACCTCTCGTAGCTGAAAAAGGCCCCGGACCGAACCCTTGATAGCAAAGGGAGCTATTTGAATCTTGTGCTTTTCATTTCCCTTTTGACTCGACATGAAAGCTCTTCTTTAAATTCATGAAACATAACTCAGGATAGGAACTCTAAAATGTTTAACTTCACCCAGCCTTAAAATAAAAAAAAGTAGTAAAGAGAAGCAATGAGAGAGGCCCAGACATGACAGAGACTATTCATTATAGACCTTTTGGATCCAGTTATGCAGGAGAGGTTGGGATATGCAGCCCAAATACGTGCAGGCTAATGGAAGAGAATACAGATAAAAGCTACGTTCTCACTTTTTGTGGAAGTTACAATGCCTTTCCTATATACCGTGCATATCAACAAGTGTGCAGATCAATTCAAAGCCATACTCCCGTCTAGAGAACAAAGCCGAGGCCACGCCTGAGGTTGGTTGGTGGGACCATCCCCAACCGCTCGTGCTCTCAGCTGAGAGCCCTATGGAGGAGGAGCGGTGGGAGACAAACGAAACGGCCAAACCTTGGGGAAAACACAGATAAAATGAGCGAATCGAGACAATTGTGCTAATTATCATCATGACGGGAAGATTTTGTGTTTGCACGAAGGCTCCCCCTGCCCCGGTACGCGCAGGATGCTGCGGATGCATTGAGGGCAAAGGCGGTCCCGGCCTCGCTGGCTGCTCCGGTACAGCCGCGTCCCCGGGTCAGCCTGCAGCTGCGACTCCTTTCTGCCTTCCAAAAATGCCTTTGCAATGGATATTTGCAGTGTCCACAAGAACTTCAGCTCAGTTTAACGTGGGAAGGGTTGTTTTTTTCTTTTTTTTTTCCTTTTTTTTTTTTTTCTGTTCTGCGGTAGAAAAATAAAACGCAAAATGTCTTTAAGGTCACGGAACAGTGACCTCATTGGCTGGGCTAATTTGATTGTGCCAGAACAATAGCACCGTACTCCTCTGCCAGCCAAGTGCATGCTAATTATGCGATTTGCCCTTGATAAGACCTTGGTGGGTCATTCAGCAGTTGTGATCTGTCACTGACTTCTAATCATGTATTATCGTCTGGGTGAGTCAGAATGGTACCCTAAGCTTTCTGTCTTTACAGCAATGTGGCACTCTAATTACCTTATGCCAAGTGGATATGCAGAGACTGAATTAAGTGATCACTGTGATTGCCTTCAAAATCTTCTCTTTATCCTTTGTGTTGCTTCTCTGCAATTTACATTTTAAGATGCCGAGAAGCTTTTGGTGAGACTGAAAATGCCACTCTAAAAAATAATGATTTTTTAATTTAAAAAGCATAACACTAAATTTAACTCTCACCAATTCCTAACAGTATTTAAATGCTGCTAAACAATATACCTCACTAAGGATCTTTCAGTAAACTTGTTGGAAATTATAAGATACCCTTTACCTTTTAATCTGCAGCCAAAAGAGAAACAAAAGGAAAGAAGCCTAACCTCTTTCTAAAGTTTTAACAATTTGTAATTGCTATTTCATAAGCAAAATTAATTGCCAAGTGCTTTGCCACATTTATTATGGCTGTGAAATGCACGTGCCGATATGACAAATCTATAGATCAAATGTAAAGCTTGAAAAGCCTAATCACCCTGTTCATCATGTTCGTTAATAACAGTAAAGATGGGTTGACCCTGTAAGTCTTAGAAATCTGGGAGCAAATTTCTCACCTCCGGGTTAACTCCTTTTGTGGCAATTCCAGGGATCTGTGCAGGTTAGCGGGGAAAATGCTGGTTTTTCACCCAGTACTTTAAAAACCAGTTAGAGCTGCACTGTACTTCTCTATTGTTGCATAGCAACTCTCAAAAACTACAAAGCAATCTGTTATGGTAAACCAGTTGTATTAACATCTGTATTTGCCCAAAGAATGATCTAATGCTTTTCGCAAAGAAAATGTGGTGATATGTCTCTAGGTTAAATAAACAAAGTAATGATTTATAAAATTTGATAAGATACATTTGTCTGAATCATCCTTGAAAATATGAACTCTGAAGTGCTACTTGAAAGTTGTCATAAAACAGACAAAAAATCCTCACAATGCTAAATTTATTGTACCACTAACAGAAAATAAGGATTTCAAAGCTTTTCTGTATTGTATGTCAATATTGCAGTATAATTTTTTTTTTATAGAAACAAACTGGAAAAAAAAAAAAGTCAATAAAAACCATAAAGGACAATTGAGAAAAAATTGCAAGCCTTATTTTCCTTGAATCACATGATGCACAAGTAGCATTATTTGCTGAAACCTTGGTTTGTTTGGGGGCGGGGGGGTGGAGAGAGAGAGCAAAAGAGAAAGGCAGAGCGCCTAGAAATAAGATGCATTCCCTGGGTGGCAAAACAAAAGAGTCCAAGGGGAAAAAAAAATAAAAAATAAAAAAAAGCTGTAGAAAGTTGACACAGTCAAGAATAATGGCTAAATCTATCAAGTTTGATCAGGTCTGCTATAATGAAGTGGAGCTTCATATTCCAAGCAGGGACAATGAAGACAGAAGTCAGGCTCTAGAAATGTGCTGCTCACTTTGTGCCTGGAATATGCAGCAGCCAGCGGGGAGCCACCAGATAATTACACAGTATTTGTGCGGGTCCGGGAGCTTCCCGCGCAGGTTGAATGCCCGCGCTGTATTAAAAGGCAGCACAGTGAAATGTTTTTAATGAATATTTTTGTCAGGGAAAGAAAAGGCATTTGAATGATTTTTGTGTATGCAGGGAACGAGAGGTGGAACATCACTGTCAAAATACGGGTACCTTTATTTATATTTACTCCGTTATTTATGGTTTCAAGAGCCTGATGTCCTTTCAATAATACGAATCACAACACTAGGTTAATGTTATTTAGGGCTAATTGCACGTACAGTCCCCTAACTAATGCTCGCTGTTAGTATGTTTCGCCGAAATCCTACATCAAACTGGCTTGAATCTACTTTTATTTTTATTTCCAGTAGAAGCTGAAATGTTTAGACACATTTAATCAGAAAACTCAAAGAAGAAGTAACACAGATGTTGATACTTACTATTCAGTAGCCCTTGGCAGTGATAGATCTAAAACACAAGAATACATTATTTCAGCACTCTCTAAATCTCACCTAACAGATGTGAATAATCCACTGAATTAAAAAACCCAGACATGATACCCATAAATGCTCGTTTTGCAGTGCGAGCAATTGTATTGATCAAAACCTGGACTTCAGGAAAAGAGGTCATTTGAGAGGGTTTTTGCTGGTCCAGATTTCGATATTACCCACAGCCCAGCAAGGCCCTGTTCTGCTGCTTCGGACTGAACCACTCCCGGTACTCACAGACTGAGACCATTTGAATTTGCTGTTCCGTGCAGGATTAAATCAGGCCCTTTAGGTTTCGCAGCACCGTCCTCCACAAGAAACACAGGTACACACGCTTGCCTTGCGCTCCAGATCAGCGACCACTATTCGCAAGGATTTTTTTGAATCTAAATATTAAGTTTTAAACAAATACGATGCTCAGTTTTATAATTAAACAGTGATTCAATAGAGAGAACCTCCCCAGGTGAGAAAGGAGGCCCAGCAAGCCCCTGGTCGCCGTCCTGTGCCTCCATCCAGCCTCCTCCTGATGGCCAAATACTGAACCACAGAGAACATTTTGTTGCTCTCCAGGGATGCATTTTAATAACTATATTACTTGGGAAAAATAAAAACATTCTGAACAACTTGGAAACAAGGAATGTAATTAAAAGGGAGTGACTTCTTTGGTGCTGACACCTGAAAGGTTCCCACTGCAGCAGAAGACACGACGAGTTCGTCCTCCACAACATCATGGGAACAGAAAACTTACACCCTCCTACGGTTTTAACTCTGTGCTTACAAAAAGAGGAGTAGTTGTGATAATAGTCCTGGGAAAACAACGACGAAATAGAAACACGCTCCCTCTGAGTTAGGTCACTGGAGAAAACAACCTCATGGGTCAATAGAAGGCAGCCAAAGACTTTTTTTTTTTTAATAAAGGCCCCAGAAAATTGCCGGTTACTTCCAATATTGCCACTGATTTTAAAATTCTCAGTCTCTGTAAAGAAAGGTTGAAGTGTCCCATGTTAGATACGGCCACAAGTTCATCCTCCAGCTAACTCCAGTAATTTCCCTTTTTGCTACTGGATTGAAACGCGTCTATGACCTGCACTTTTCTTGTTGTTTGTTTTGTTATTTTAACTTAAATTCCAAGTTGTGAAAATTCTTGCTCAGAAATTATTTTCTGGTTCGCTTCTTGAGTGTTTTTGTTTGTTTTTTCCAGAAATCGAAATTAAACTTCCTTTATAGTGAGCACCTCAGCAATGCCAGCTCTTGTGACTGCAGGGACACATCCTGCACCGTTCACCAGGAATTTACCACCAAGGTAAATTGCTCCTGTTCCACCAGGGACAAATCCTGACGCAAAAGGGAATAAAAGGGTTTCACATATATAACCCCTCCCGTTTTTTTGTTTGCATTCCTATTTTAGCAACACACAGTGGTACATTTTCGGAAACGATCAAAGGACTAAGCTGGAAATACCTCTTTCGGAATTATCAGTGCTATGTTTTAACCAGGGAACGGAATGCGACTTGTACTCCGCTCTTTGTCTGCGGCAGCTCTAATTTAAAAGGAAATCTTTCAATTACCAGATGAAGAGGTAAACAGCTGTCACGTTCCGAGCCCAAGTAAACATCATAACCTACATTCCATCCCCCAGAGCAACAAAATCCAGAACCTCCTCTGCTGCAAAGGAGGCGATGGGAGCTAAGTGATCGTTTTCATTTCATTTTTGGCAAGTCCTTAAAATTTTTGCAGCTCCAAATGCTTGAGCCCATCTCTGAAATGGAGGGGAAGACGATAATTACTCCTTTGGACCTCTGGCTATTCGAGGTCGCCTTTTGCAATTAGAGCAAATAGTTGCAACTAATCAACTGCGGCAACTCGTGTTTGCTCAGGTCACTCTCCCAAATATGTTTTTAAGTAACTAACATATCTAACTAAAGCTCATAGCGTGCTTACCAAGAACTGAGCTTTCATAGACCTGCCACAGTACTCGAAGCCTATGCTACGCAGTTAATTTTTGTTTCGCTGTTGTTACAAATGAGCTGATAGAACAATAAACTTTTTGGGTCGGATGCTCGTTTTGATTACGCCTGCCCATTTAATTCCACGTAAACCAGTGCATTATAGCAGATTTACAGGAGTCCGGTTGACAACAGGAGTCACTCAGGGCCCTGGAATCCACTCGGGTTTACACAAGTTAAAGCGAGAGCAGAATTTAGCCTCTAAAACAGAAAAAAAGAAATTTTAATACCATCATTGCTCAACACAGGCTTCCATTCCAGCAGCCATATAAACCGGGTAATGTAGGCAGAGTTTCTTTTTGCGTCTGTATATTAAACAGCTATTTGCCAATATTTATACGCCCATATCCCTCAGAACAAGCGGAGCCGGGGATATCAACCATGGCTGTTAGTCCCGTTGCATGAGATGAGCTTTGTATCAAAGGAAAAAAAGCTCCTCTCCATCTCACATGCTTTATTTTATTCAACCAGCTCTTTTTCACATTGTTATATCCAGTGAATATAGCACGGTTGGATTCAGAAGAGAACCTTAAGCGTTATCATAATGCTTAGAAGCAATGGCTTCACACTGTATAATCTATCAAAGGTGTCAGATTTACAAAATGCAGATTTTCTGTCACATTTGGGCACTATAAGCGCTGTATCTTTTCACTAAGGTGCTGACTGCTGTTTTAATGAGGCCCTTTGGTGGCCGTAAAAAACTGAAAGGAGAGGATTATAGGGGTTACCCTAGGTATTGTCTATTTGTCTTACAAATTTCACACTAACTACCAATTACATCGCCATAAACCTTTTGGCTACTTCAAGCTATATGCCATATAATACATAAAAAATACGCTATGTTAACCTCTTCCATATTATACGAGTAACTACAGCCACTGATGCAAGTAACATATCTAATGAAGCCAATAATGAGCCTCTTTAAAAGTAGTCTTGTTACAGGAATAATATTCGAGCAGTTCAGTTAAAGGCTAAGGTCCATTATGGCACGATTCCGACGTTCTCCGGGCCCAGGGCTGAAAAGATGCTGACACGCTAATTCAGGCTCAAGAAGGGCATTAATCTCACAACCTTCTACTTGTCATGCTTAATGGGACATCCTGCCTAGGTGAAATGAACCTGATGTATTCAGGTAAACATAATTTAATAAGGAGGAAAAAAAGAGAGAGAGAAAGCCAAATAGCTGGGGTCTGACATAATGGCAAGGGGAACACTTTCAATTCAGTTCCAGTGGAGAGGACTGTTAACGTTTGACTGAGGAGTAAGCAATGTAGGAAGATAGAAGGGCAAATAACGCAGAATTTGTTTAAAAACCCACCGCTGAATTATTAGCACGTTTAAAGGAATACGTTAATTTGGAGGAAGAGATACGCTAACATGGGGCTTAAAGCACTTGGGTGTAAAACAGAGATCTGAAGCTATATCGTAGGATATTTAAAAGCAAGCATGAATATCAGTGAGTAGCTGTATATCCTCTGTTGGCTGTCATCAATCATAAGTCTAATAAGCCACCTAAAATTATGTCACCAGGTGGGGAATAGCATCAACCACAGCAGCTAAAGCAGCACAGGCCCTACGTGCAGGCTGGGTGGTAAACGCAGGACACATCTCTCAACCCCAACAAAAGCACAAGGGACTGCAAGCAAAACACAAATAAAATGGCCAAACCTTGGGGAATACACAGTATATCACAGACCTGGTGTTCTGTGCTGCTGCATATAAAGATGTTTACGGTCATTCCTTAACTTAGCAGGAGATAAAATTACAAAGTGGAAAAAAATACTGCCAGCTAATAAGAAAAAAAAATATTTGGATTCATAAATTGAAAGTCAAGTACCTAAGAAAGCAAAAATATTAGGATGGACCCTTTTACCAGTATGAGCAGGACTTCATTTCCCCAGGATTCACCCTTCGCTGCCCCCCAAAGCCCAAAGGTTGTGCTACACGTTTCTGTGCTGGGTGAGAAAGCAGGATGGAATCAGATGCTCAAAGGGAATAAAACTATTACAGACGCTACTCGGTGACCGGAGTGAAGAGGAGACTTCTGAGAAACCAGAACCGCAGAGCAGGGCTGGCGTCCTCCATCTCTGCGTGTTGATTTAATTCAATTTTTCTTTTTTCACTCAACTACAGCTTCATTCCTTTCATTCCTGTACAGCTCAAGCACCACCGTAGCATCAAAAGCTCAGGGAAAAATAAAAAAACATGGAATCTCTTTGGCTGTTGCCAGATTTTCTTTTCATCCATAATTGTAGTAATTGTATAACTGGGCAATGGGTTTGTTTCCCATCACAAGGATAACAGTGTTAAGAAAACAGAGAATATTGGGTAAATCTGGAAGTGTTTGTGGAACAGTTGTTGCAGTTGTGTTGTCTTCTAGAAAGGGAACCAAATCCACCTTTCTTCCAACATTATTCCCTTTGCTGTGCTTCCAGGTGCATTTGAGAAATGGAGCCCAAACGGCACTTGTTTCACATCGCTGAGAAGAAATCAAAACTTACCTTTTAACTAGCCAAAAAACCCCAGGTATGGGAAGAGCAGTATTCAGTTGGGCCCTTACAGACTTGTACATACAGACGTTAATCTTGTTAAGCCTTGAAACACGTACTCCAAATAGGCCTTTGCTGCCTCACTGCCTCCCAATACACCTTTGGACCATAAACATCTGGGTATTTTATCTAGGCTGATTTTTGCAAGCCGTTTACTCTAAAGCCGCTAATACGCGCTATCGCAATGGGGCTCGGCGGTGCCTATTAGGTGCTGGTCACGCCGAGCGGGCTGTGGGTTGCAGACACATTGCACCCCGGGGAGCTGTAGGAGACTCCGCTGCTGGAAGGCAGAAACCTCCGGAGCTCTGCGTGCACAGAGGAGCGCGCTTGCTATTAAATTATTTCACAGGGAGAGGCCTATTACCTACGAAAGCCGATCCTGCTCTCAAAGGCGAGAGCAAAGGGACCGTAACCCTCTTTGGGGGGAGATGGTGTGTCCAGGGGAATCAGTCCCAGGGCTCCCAAGGAGCACAAGGACAACAGGTACTTGTGTCAAGCACATCTGATGTGCAGTTTCCCACCCTGCAGAAACCCGTGTCTGCCCAAAGATGGCCCAAATAAATCGGCTCTTTGCAGGTTCAACAATGAAGTGTCCGGTTGCACCTGCTCACACCAGGAGCTTGTAAGAGATTTGGGAATAGAGCCCAGCAAGGTGTTTGTGATAAAGACATCGATCAGGTACGCCCTTCTGGGAGGTAAACTGGTTCAGCACCAGTTTGACTTACTGGCACAATCTCCATTGATTCATTTTGGAACAAGCCCCAGCTCTACATTCTCATTCTCCCTCCATTTTGGAATTTCAGATATTAATTTGGGTAACATTTCCAGACAGGTTAAAACAGATAAAATAGTTTGGACAACCACAAAAGAAAATTACAGTGATACACCCACAGCAATGGCAGATTTAATGTTTCATCACCCCCAGCCCCTGCAACTCTGATTGATGGGAGGTTTTCCTTAGGAAAAGCCTGTTTGGCTTTTGGTTTGTTTTAAAAAACCAAAAAGGTACATCTCTATCATATACTGCATAAACCCACCATATATGGAGACAGATGCACTGAATTCCAACATTTGAAGCTACTGTTGACAGCAGAACCTTCAAAGATGACAAATCAGCAATTCTAAATTATATTAATATGGGTCTGCTTCACAGTGAGCCTGTGCCCAACCTGCAGTCAGAGCACAGCTGGCCCAGCTGGAAGAAAACGTGGAAATACAGACTTCCCTACTTCACAAACGTTACTAACGTCACAACAACCATCAAGCATTGACACCGAGGCCCCAGTTCAAATGAACTTTCTCAGGACTACTTGCCAAGTCAAAGGTGATTTTTCTCAAAATAAACAAAAATTTTTAAAAATAGTAAGAATTTTTAAAAGTGCGTGATTTTCTGGCTGGGAGGTTGGTGGGGCCGAAACTGGGTTGAAGCTGCCACACTTCACAACATCCACAATTAAATGAACTGTATTGTGCTGCTGAAGTTTAACACACGAAACAGCAGACGGGAAAGTGAATTTTCACCATCATTAGCTGTCAGAGTACAGAAGTGTCCATGTTTCCTATTCTGGCATCAAGTTAATACGCCTTTAGTTTTCAGGTCTCGGTTTTTCATTTGGTGTTTCAGCTGTTGCAGAGAAGCAGATAAATGGTCAAGATTTGGAGGGGATGAACTCACTATATTGTAGCTCCAAGGCTTCGCCCCAGCACCACCAGTTTATCACAAAAATTCCCCCTTCATTCTGAGGGGAAGAGAGAGTCAACAATATTCCCAGTGTTTGGATCCGATGCTTTTGAATGAATTATCTCATAGGTATTATTTCCAGCTCTGTCCTGAAGTTCCCTGGGTGTTGCCGGGCTGTTCCCCGTACATTTATTTTTTTCCCATCCAAATGGGAACTGCTTTCTACTTTATATAAAATTGACTCTGCAGAGATGGGTAAAAAAAGGTAAAAAATAAAAATGCCACCTTAGGCACCTGAATTAATAGTTTGGTTATGTACTCTGCTAAGTCTTTACTATAGATCAGTGTGGGTGTGCTAGACAGACAATGCTTTAGAGCTGACATTTTAAAAAGGTGCCAAAGCCAATGTCCCTTTGAGATCTCTTCAAATTATCCAGATTAAAAACAAGCAAAAAGACAAAAAAAAACCAAACAAAACCACAAACAACATCAAAAAAACAAACCAAAACCCAAACCACAAACAAACCAACCAACAACAAAAGCAAATACAAAAATATAGAGAGATTTCCCCCCCGCCTCGGCTTTCCTTAGTACCACGAAATATAAAATGATAGAAAAAGTTGGCAGGAATAAATAGTTCCACGGAGTTTCTAAAGATGCAATTGGTGTTAATGAAGCTACACCTTATATGGCAAGGAGATACAGTATGCATCAGATAAGTAAGAAAAATGACCACCCGTTGTGCTCTCCCAACACAGTACATCAGGGTATTGCCACTGTAAAGCTCTCTTTATTTTAAACCATTAAATAAAACAATATAAATCTGCAAGCAGGTGTTTCTTGTTGCGGGAGTACCGAAAGTTGTAATGCAGACAACCTAATTTTAGCACCTACGCGGAGTGCCAAGTAAATTCACTGATCAGCGGCGCACTGAGCGCGGGGAGGACTCGACCAGCGGGAGCTTCCAGCAAGGCGATCCCACCAAAGGAGGGGGACTCGGCGCTGAAGGAAGAGCCGAGAGCAGGTGATGGAAACGGGGCCTTGCGGAGCTCACGGGCCCACTGTACGCGGTAAGTTGTTGTTTTCTGCTCAGCTAAGCAGCAGAGAATTGATATGTTAGCAATGAAGTGCAATGACAATTAAATTGTAACTGACCTACATGTTACCGTCATTATGCTTTCTCTTTTTTACTGCTTTCCCTCTTATTTAATCACACAGTATGGGGTTTTTATTAGGCTGTAATGTTAAAATCTTCATCCATTTAGCCATAAATGTTTGACTGGATATCTATCAGACTTCCTTGCACTATACAAACAAAACCATTTTGCTGAATCATTGTTGACTTGTTTGTGGCCTAATTTAATGAGTGTAATAACTTACATTACTACCCAGTTAACATTTAGGAGCCCAGAAAAGACCTGCTAGCATGCAGCAGCCTACTGTATATGTTTTCTATTCATATCACTCCTCTTTGCAGTAAATTTTATACAATAATATGCACTTTTTGCAAGACTGCCTTTGCTTTTCCCCAGCCCAGGTTGAGTTCTTCACTGCCAGGCTGCAACGCTAAATATGAAGCGCCTCAAAATGCTGATCCAGTTTCGGCTTTCTAGGCATTGCGTAACTACCCACGTAACCATCATAATATCAAATAACGTGTTCGTTACATCACATTTGTGCAGGAAGATGTATTACTGAGGAAGAAAATACCAAAACACACAGGCTGGGTCACTCTATGAAGCCATTGAACATCAATGGGTTTGAAGCATTTTCATTTTTAGTCTATTTTCTTGGAGGAATTAAAAAAAAAAAAATAAAAATCCTTCTTGTCACTCCTTACACTTTAAGCATTCAGGTAGCATCTGATACTCCTGCAGATAATTACGTGACAAAATAAAGTCTCCATGTCCATACACTAATTTAACACATACTTGTCAAAAAGAGACATTTTCCTGCTCGCAAGGCCATAACTCCAACACCAATGCATAGAGAAGGTGACAATTTGTCAAGTGCAAAGGTTGAAATTCTCCATTTTCCACAGAAAAAAATTCATTTCAGTGTAACAAAGGGACATCACCGATTACACTTGATTGCAGCATCCTTTGTTAATTGCAGTGAATCAAGCTGTACCATGGAATCACTACAACGTCTCTATTGTAAAAGTTACGCTGTGCTCAGTAAATGCAGGAGGATGGAAGAGTCTCAGTCGCCCCCCAGACGCATTCAAACACCACTCTTACTTCTGCCCACAGCAAAAACAAAAAGCAAAACAAATTACAACAGAGAAGAAAGAGAATTTTGACTCGATAAGCGTAAACCCGGCCATGCTGTCTAACTGTTCATTACCCCCACAAAGAGCACTTCAAGCTCTTTAGATTTTTGGAGGAAAGTGGGAGGAGTGGTATATATATTTCTTCTTAAAGTATATTCTGTGAAGCCTTAGGAATCAATTCTGTTGCCTGTTACCTCCCCAGCCAAAAGTGTCTTAATGCTTTCCCCCTCACACCCTCCAGTCTCTTTGCCCATAACTCTGGACGAACTGAAAGGGAGCGGGAAAAACACACCTTTTAATAGATTGCAAATGTCTTGAAGAATTGCAAGTAAAGGCAAAATTGTGTATTTCATCACCCTTGAAAAGAGTCTGAGCATCGGGGTGGGGAAATACAACAAGAAATCACAACTTCAAGATTTCACAAATGAAGAAACAACTAATATTGTTGTAAATCTGCCCAATGTGCGCACTCCAGTGTTTGTGGAACACTGGCCACGGGCATCTTGACCATGAAACTTCTTGTGCACTGTTTTAGTGCGAGCTTTAATAAATGCAGCAATGAAACCTCATTTGTGATCGCTATCAAATGAATGTGCACTACCTTTGCCTCTGACATATGGAAACAGATGGAAACAAAGCCTTTCAGGACACAGCTCACAGTCATTCAGCAACAATACACTCACATTGGCATTAAAAACATGGATTCTTCAAATTCTTAAATCTCCTACGTCCCTTGTGGTCAAATAACTCAGAAATACATATTTTCCGAACTCCTTCTCAATATTAGATTGCATAATTAGATGAGGTACTTGTACTCATCACAGGATGGATACACACTGATGAAAAATTAGGCCCATCATGCAGAAAAGTAGTAAGCAGAATATAATGTAGCCTGGAAGAAGCTGTTTTCAGAGGAAATTTAGGGAGGCATGCTAATTCCTCAGAACCAACGTTTAATTTAGGATTTGATTTTTTCAGCTCAGCCTTTCCTGCAGTTGTACATCCCAGTGTGGGACGAGGGTGCCACGACAGCCCAGAGCCTCCTCAAAACCACATCCTGAGGTGGGCCCGGAGAAAAACCACCGAGCTTTTAAGGTCAGGTTTATTACCACCTCATTGCGAAGTTCAGTATCAGGGGAAGTAAAGATAATGAGCTGCAATCTGGTTGGAGATGCTATTTGATTTGAGCAGACAGCAGAGCCCGCGTAGGCCGCGGGGAGCGGCCAAACGAGCGGGTTCCTCCTGCACCCCCCGGAGCAACCGCACAGATATTACTGATCCGCTACAGAGCTCCTTGTTCCACTTGGCGATTTTAAATGTCCGTGCACCACAAAAATCCACTTCAGCGCGAGATTGGTGTGTGCAAACGTCCTATTTCCACACGCAGCACCTTCCGCTGAGCTCAGCTGAGCCCTTCGCACCTCCTACTGGAAAAGGCCAAAGCTCCAAGAATCATTTAAAATGTCTGCAACTATCGAAAGAAAAATAACTGATAAAGTATTTCCAGTAGTTTCTCTGGAAATTACTGACACCATGCAAATGTGCTGAATGCAGTGATTTTACAATAAGTCTATCAAAGGTATAAAGAAATTCTACCAAAATCAGAACTGCTCTGAATTTGATTTCGATCATTCACAATTCTCCTGAACCTTTAGTTGGAGGTTCGTTAGGTTTTTTTTAATTTAAAAAGGTCTAAGTATTTTATTTTTGTGTGTTTATTATAATGAAATATTTCCATTTTATTTCTGAGTATGTTCAGGTTCAACAAAAATAAAAGGAATATATCAAGAATTAAATCCATTTCATTTTGGGTAGAACAAAACATCTCAGCTATTCTAAAATATATTTTTTAATTTTCTTTCTATTGCATTATTAAAAAGGAAAAACAACATTGCAAGTCAATCACATAAAAGACATTCATTTGGCTAGCACCCCAAAAATTATTTCTATAACCATATGCAAAATACATTAACTCTGATTTTGCAGTAAGATGTCAGCTGAACAGTTTCTCTTCCTTCCTGTATTTTTGCTTGCCTTTTATATATGTATTTGTTTTCCTTTTTAGGATTTTCATTACCCTATTTATAAAGAACCTCTCCCTTCCTCAAAAAGCATATTTGAACAACACCTTTCATAAACCTCTCAGGGTTTATGTTTCACCAGAATGACAACATTAAGTACCAACTCTACTCCACTGTTTTTAAGGCCCCGATCAGTGTCAGTTATACAGTGATGGGAAGATTATTTCAAGTCTGAAATAACCAAATAACTGGGAAGTCACAGCTACGAGTCAGCCAGGCTTAGAGACAAGTAGCAGCATCTTCTAAGACGACTTTCCTCCCTTCACTCAGTCTGTTACACCACAGAGTCACAAATCAGAGACCACCAGGAAGACCCTATATATCTCCTGAAACATCTCAAAAAGTCCAGAAAAATGTACTAATCCCATCCTCATTTCTCAATACTTGATTTAAGACAAATGATCATGTATAGATTTGCCATTCTGTAAAAATTTTAACTGTCTGTATTTTCAGTCAATGTCATGAACTTCCAGCAAAATTTCGTTAAAACATAAATATGAAGTAGCCAATATTTTACACGTATTTAATATAAATAACCAATATTTGATTATTATTTATGTTTTGGCCAGTTTTATTATAAAGTGAAGGGCGTCAGGGTTTGAGGTTTTTTTTAAGTCTGCAGCATGAAATGCACTCTATTGATAACATAATATTGGTCTATGAAAGTCACATAACAAATCATTTAATTGCAGGAAAGGTTTTTGCAAAGATATCTGAATTCAATATATAGTTCTATTTGGTTTTAAAACCCTTTAAACATCTCAGCAATAGCAGAACGTGTAAATTGTCAAAGAACGGTGTATTTCAAAGCATTACCAGAGCCATGATTATTAGTTTTATTTTGAATGGGTAACAGCACGCGCCATGTGGCCCCGCGAGTCATGCTGAAGATTTCTATTATTAAATCCTGCAATCTTAAATATTTCGTGGGGTTTTTTCCACTGGTATTTCTCACTCTTCCTATATTCCATTTGTAAAATGGAAAAGTGGGTCTGGTAGTAAAAAACTCTGATGAAACAAGCCTCTGACTCGCCAGTTTTCTGCTTTTCCTTCTCACTTTCTTTATTACCTCCTCAACACGGCACGGAAAGCATGACCCATATACGTTGAGCACGTTAAAACGCGATGCACGTTACTAATAAAACCTAACTCTGGCAGCCTGGAACCTCTCGGTCAACCCCACGTGCCCAAACGAATGCACCGAAAGGCAAAGGCTCAGCTCGTGGGTTTTGCATCTCGGTCACCAGATAAACGTAAGACAAACCCAAGAAGCAATTAGTGCAACTTGCCTTGGAGCAGGCACAGCCTAACAGGAAACAGCATCCTGTTCTCCCTCGGAAAACCAGCGGCGACTCGGGATAACTTGCGTGCTCCGGCTCAGACAACTGAGAAACAGAATTCCCTAATGCGCAGGACTCGGCCCCGTGGAATCCAGCAGGAAATGAAGGTAATATTCATAATAGAATATAGTTTTCTGCAACTTCCTGAACAGAGGATCTGCAAAATCTCCAACGCAAAAATCCCACGTTATTCTTTAAAACTTGGGTTGCTGCTGCTCGTGACGCCGCTGTGCATACGGGACAGAAAGCACTGGGTGGAAAACCGAGGCAGGCAAACCAGGAGTCACGCTGTAACCAGGGGAAAACGAAAAGCGGCTATGCTGGACGAGCATACAAAAGCTGGATGATGAAGTTCATCCGTGGGGTTTAAAAAAAGAAAAAAAGAAAAAAAGAAAATTGTCTTCCAAATCCCATGATTGCAAGCAGAAAGACTGAATCCCAAACCTGCCACCTCCCTGCACTCCAGGTAAGCATCACTGTGCTGAATCCAAGAGTCTCCCGCACGTCTTCCTTTCGGCAATTCAGAATTTACCCCAGCACAAATTCTACACGAGTCCCCATTACATTTCTACCAGAACAGACGGGCCAAGCCCCGGAATCACCAACTCCCCCGTTTGGACAACACTGCACTTCTGGTGCTACCAGCTTCTTTGGGAACTCTACAAATTTACTTTAATTATTTAATCAGTTTGGCTGAAATTCACTAAGCATGAAGCTGTTAGTTGTTACTTAACATTCCTTATAAATTGCATTTATTAATTTCAGGAAGGAGACTTGCCATTGCTACAGTAATTTAAATTAGTACCACATGGCTACAGACTGCCACTAAATGATTCTTTGGGGCAAAAATCAGTTCTTTAAAGACATTTAAACGACACTAGAGATAGGCTAACCAAATTTTTGTCCAGGAAGTTACAATTTATCAAAAACGTAATAAACCATGGACGAAATATCCATTGTAAGCAGCACATAATGTGGTCCATGAAATGACATTTTAGCATCTCTCACTCTGGCCAGACGGGAGTTTGCTGACAGTGCAGGGTAATGCTCCATTGATATTTAACAGTCCCCAGCTACATGGTACTTCGTGATACTCGAACTTTATACACTCCGGCCCGTTCTCAGCGGCACTAAATCAGTCAGCTTTGACATACAACGTTGTTCCATTTTCTTTGCTTAATTTTAATGCTGTAGATGTTTGAGCTTCCCAATATTATTAACTTTGAAAGCAACTGGGGAGAAGAATTGCCTCCCTTCCCAGTTCTCCCTGCACTTCTCGGATACACACGCGCGCACACTCTCGTGATAAACCTCGGCATCGTTTTCCTGATCACGAGGAACATGATGGGCTGTGCTGGCGATCACTAGCACGAGCGGCAGGATCTTAACACCTGGACATTCTTTAACCTTGATGTGGTATAGACAAGAGTACCCCAGCACCTCCTATAGGAAAATCTGGACGAACGCCACATATAAAATAACAAAATAGATGTATAAAATAATAGATTCATCTTCCTGCAGCTGAAGATAAATATTAAATAATCCTGTCTGCTTCTGGCTGAAAATTAATTTCTTCTAAGGCAAATAGTGTAATACGTATACGCGTTTCAATTCCCATTTGGCAAAAAGCCTATTTTCAGTATGCAGTACATAGACTTCTGAAATACTAGAACTGTGTTCATTACAGACACACTTAAACAAATAGAATTTTCTTCCTTCGGGTACCAATGCACTGTGGTCTAATAAAATATATATTTTAGAGCATCAGTGTTCCCACCAAATCCAGATATCCAGACTAAAACTGATTCTTTTTTAAGCCTTCCCTTTTCTTCTTCGCAATATGAGTAATAGTTTGCATCAGAAACACTGAGTGCCACTGCTTTAAACAGCCACAGAGGTACATCATGTACCTTTGCATGACAGATTTCGCACATGCATTTACGTCCTTATGCCCAACACAGTTAATTAGTCCAGAAGGCCCCTTGAGGATGGCTCTCCTTAGCTATCCTAATACCTCTGCAAACCAGGCCCAAAGCTGCCCATTTTTGTAGCCCTGTGCACATGACAATAAGAAATGTCGCTATTTAAAGACCAAGCCATGCGCGCAGCACTCCTGAGTAATCTACCTGAGAAAGGTGGGGAGCGCACACACAGAGCGCCCCGAACCAAAACCTCCCAACTCTCTCGCACCATCTTGGCTCCGATAGGAACGTCTCCCTCGCCCGCTGCACCGTGCTCAGAAAGCGTCCCTCACCGAGCACGGCTCCCTTGTACACCCAGCATCTGCTGCTCCTGCGCCTGGCTCGCCAGGTGAAGCGTTTGACGGAAAGCCCCAGGTGCCGTGATGTTTTGCACTGTTGTCACTCCCTGGTAACACACGCTCTTCTCCGCCCCTTCCCCACCAAACCTCTCTCCTCCCACTCCAGAAATGCCATCCGATTGTCTCTCGCACTGCCCTCCATGTATCTTACTTTCCAGGGCATGTTTTAAGTCTATTTTATCCTCTCTTGGCTATTTTAAAAATTCCTTCCCCATATTTGGAGACCTCAGGAGCAATGGGTGAATTGCTCATTATCGAGTCTGGATATTTTTCTAGACCCACATATTGTTAGCCATGCAAGCATTTGCATGTACAGCTTTACTGGCAGATTGTTCATTCCAGACTGTTCTGTGGTCCAGCCTGGGCTCTGATGGGAAATTTGTGCCACAGAATTTTTCCTCTGAAAACTTTTTTGAGATATTTTCATCTCGGTATCTTACCTGGGACCCACTGGATAGCAAACCAACCAGCTGCTCTGCTGCAGGATGCACAGATCAGATATTAGACCAGCTACCATGGTGATTGATGTTCTAAAAATAGCCGAGTCAGCTGTACTAACAGATGGGTTAAATATACGGCTGCACTCTACCTGGATTGTGATCTGCTAGGATGAGGATGCAGGTAAGGACCAGTGAACAGAATTCAGTTTGGAAAGTTAAAAAAAGCGGGCACAAAGAAGTACGCATAAAGCCAACATTATGAAACTCTGTTGGTCTCATACATTAAGAAGGTATCTTTTCTATTTTGTGTCTTTCTGGTACGGCAATGGTATCTGGTACAGTTATGCACACGAGGAGAGGACAAATATGTAGATTGCAGTGGTGAGAAGGGATCCAGTTCTTAGCAAACGTAACGTGACAGAAAGCATTTGTTGCTGCTACTGAAATTTGTGTATCCAAGCACTCTGCAAAGTCTAATGTGATCTTAGGCTGCCTGCTGCCTTGGAAACTAGTGGTCAGGTACTCTCAGCAGTGGGCATAACCAGCTAGAACATTTTGATTAGATGAAATTTCATGGAACTGAAATATTTCACACGCTGGTTTCAGTGAATTTCTCTCAAGGACTGAGAGAGAGAGAGAGAGAGTGCTCCTTGAGAAAAACACAAAAACCCGATCCTGGTGGCCTGGACACCAGGATGCTGGAGCTCCAGATTCACATCCCTGGTGGACCAAGTGACCTGGAATTAAATCAATTGCACTTGAAGCCAACAACAGGCTGGCCAGGCTGCTAACAAAGGACAAAGCCAAACGATTTAACTTCAAGATACCTTAAAAAAATACCAAACATACCTACTTTTCAATGTTCTACGACTTTCCCCATTGCAACCCAGAAGCCTTGAGAATTCAAGTGAAATTTGCCCATTTGCCCAGAAGCAAAGCACTTGGGTTACAAAAGCTACCAGTACAGAGCATTTCAGACAAAGGCTGGTTTACAAAGGATCTAAAACCACTGAAACATCGGGTAATGAGGGTTTCACTTCCTAATAATCTTTGGAGAAGCAGAAATTCATTTTCCTCAGATACAATTTTAAGGTTACAAGGCTGAACAAAGAGTATCGTTATTGTAGGCATAATAGAATCAAATTAGCAAGGAAAAATGTAAAATACACCTAACGATACCAATACATGTCCTACCTCCGCCGTACAAGAACAAGAGTTCAGAAAGCAAGTTTGGTGAACAGGACAGCTGCAAAAGATCACCAAATATTGCTCTCCATCCAACCAGCAAGGCCTTGAAATGAGTATGTATGTTGGGTGCGGACTTTCTACATGCGTCTATAAACGTAAATGGCCAAAAACGTGAAAGGCGATTCAGCTTTTGGCACTGTCTGGCTGCACCGTGAAGGGCCCATTTGCAAGATGCCCCTTTCAAGCCCCCAAGCCCAGCCCAGCCGGACCCCGGCGATGGGTCAGGCCGCAATTGCGATGCCGGGATCGTGCAAATCACCCGCGACTCCCCATTAAATTAATGCTCTTTATTAAAAATGTCTTTTCAATCACTCGCATATCTTCCCATCCACATATGAACATTCCCGAGATTTTTTCAAGGTCACTGTGCACGTGGATGTCCCTCTCTCATATTTCACAAACACCGAGACGACTTCTATTTCTGTCTTTGGGCTGAAAGCAAAGCTGCCCTTTCAAAGTACCAGGTGGGTCACACTTCCCAATAACCGTCATTAGCAGGTATTTTGATTCCAGCATATTTGTATGGAAATCATGCTTTTGTTGTCATTTTACTCCTTATAGATCATTTCAATATCGGGCTCATAAAACCAAGCGATTCCAGAAAACAAATAAATACAGATGTATTTCTGCAACCAGAAATGCTGTGAGTGCTTGTGCAGGGGAGGCTTCCACCTACTCCTTGTGCAGCAAGCGTGTTTTTACAATTTCAAATTTAATACTTTTTCTAATATATTATATGTTACCTCCCATGTATTTAAACTGTACTTAAAAGCATGCTAAGAACTGGTAATTCTTTAATGGTTGTTCGCTTACAAGTGATTGTGGGTCATTACACAATCATTTAAAGGGCATTAATGAGAACCATTTAATGGTTTTAGTAGAATATCATTGTAAGGGACAGGGGAAAAGTTACTGGCTGTAAATTTTTATGACCATTTCTTACAAAACGTATTACTTTAAAGATTTATGTATGTAACAATGAGTACAATAAAAGCCATGCTAAAAATAATTTGAAATCAAAGTAATGCATATAGATAAGGTCCTACTTGGTGCAGTTTTGCATGCAGTCAGGGAGATTTCCTTTCTTTTCTTTGAGATACGTTATGACTTGCAGTGCAGCTTCAGATCTCCTTTATGGAAAGTCAAAGGAGAAAAAAAAAATGCTCAGGTCTACATTTTAACAAAGCATAAATTGTCCTTTACGGTCTATATTTTATTTTTACTTTTCCCTCATTGTTTTGCATACAAAGTCATTATTTTTTTCAGTTTTTCCTCGGATACAGTACAATAAGACAGCTTTTAACCAGAACGTAAGGAGAATTACTTTTATAAAGCATTTTGAACTGTACATTTGCGTGGCTTTTTATAAATGGAAAATAAAGGGGAGCTCTGCATGCCAAAATTAAAAGGTTGACTATTTCCCCACAGGGAAATTCTTTATTACTATACTAGACCAGAGCATACCTTTAAAACTACAGAAACTTATTTTGAAAACTACTCATATAGACGCATTAACCTTATTAAAGTGCTTTAATAACAAAACAGTCATCATATTATGCCTGGTTTTGTCCATTTGTGATTCGTATGGAATATGTAATGAGGAAGACAATGCCCTTTTTTCCCCAGTATTCTTGCATAAGTAGGAGAATATTTCTAATTAAAAGGCAGAGTTAGCACAGCGCATGAATTGAACTGAACCATATCTCTGGGAATGCTGATATTTTTACTGTTTGCATTAAGAAAGGATTGTATTTCTCTCTCAATCTGGCCCAATACCCATTACCAATAAGATTAAGATTTAAGATAACTTGGTCAAAATATGGTGAATTATAACTTTTAATTAAAATGTAGAAAATAGTTTCTTTAAAATAAACATGGTAATACTTCCAAGATCATTAATTTCTTACGTAACGAACAACAAAACCAACCTGAATATTTTAAAGCGTGACATTGTAGAGCCAAGGAAAGGAGATTTTTCAAAAACTTCTCAATGCAACTAAAGCAAGCAATGCAGTGAACCTGCAGCTTTTCTGTCTTCGGAAACACGGCTGTTCTTTCATGCCGAGCTTTAGCTTTACATTAGTGCTCTAAAATTCTGTTTAAATTCTAATTGCGATGACAAGGGGGCGAGTAATAGGGCGGGGGGGACAGTTATTATTACTCTGTTTTTTCTACTTAACATTTTACTGTTTTGTTCCTATTTTGAAATGACTAAAGAAATTCAGGAGCTTGACTGATCCGATTTGCTTCTATGTTTGAAACTGTACTAATGAATAATATTACATTAAATGGTGGCTGGCTCACATTTCCTACTGATAAACGTTCTATTGACTTCTCAGCATTTCTTATTGCTATGCATCCTTTAGTTCCGTTGCCAGAATTCTGCCTGATACCAGAGCCAAATGTAACTAATTTTCTTTAAATAAATGAAAATAAAATAAACAAACAATATATAAAATAAATAAATATACTAATTTTCTTTAAATATTTAAAAATCATAATACAGATGAGAGGAACGCAGTCAGAAGTCCCACGCAATTCAGCAGAAGACACATCTGTACATCCCGGCCTCTGCCAGGCAACAAAAGCCATCACCCCCACCTGACTGTGCTATGGCCATAATATCAGGATTAATGGGAAGAGGGTGCGATCAAATCCACTTTTACCTGCACCTTGAACTGGGATTTAAAACCTGCATTTCTGAAAACAAAAGGGTGATACACTAAAAATCAATGGACCACTTCATTCCCTGGTTTTGTGATCCCTCTCGTTATTTGCATTTTCAGCTCTCTCCTATTTTATTTTTCACTGGATATTAATCACTGCTAACTATATTTTCCTGTACCAATTCTTCACCTCATCAGAAAACAGCACCTGCACTCAGAGCACAAAATTAAGAGATTCATAAACCTCAAGGAATGAAATGGCACATTGGTTTAGTGTGGCAGTCTTTCACCTCGAGGAATAGAGGACTGGGAAAGAGAAAGGAAGGAAAAAAGAGGCAAAGAGAACAAGAAGCAGGAATGTAAATACAGAGAATAATGAGGCCACAGGAAGAGAGGATGGGAGAAGACAAAGTGTGAACGTAACTGTAAAAGGAAAAGAAAAAGCAAAAGTTGGGTGGGTGAAAGATGAAGAATTACACTAAAGTATTTCATTTGCACACCTCCACACACTTGCGTGTGCTACAACACACCAACATGAAGAGAAAGGTGAAGGTAAAGCACCAAAACTGTTCACTTTTTTTCCTAAATCCCCACTAAGAAAAGGAAATTAAATGCCATAAATACATTGAAACATTGAAGATTTGACTTAGAGTAAGAAAAGCAACTAAACAATATGAGGTTATAGAGATCCCCAAACACTACATGATTTTTGTCATATATGTTGCAGTATCTAGATTCACTGATGTAGATTCAGAACAAAGATTCTGAAACAGGTTTTTTGGGTTTTTTTTAAGATATTTTGTTTGTATTGAGCTTCCTCCCTCTCCTTAATCAGATAACAAGAATGTAGACGGCACAGGCACCTCTGTAATTACAATACTTGGGAGGGCAATAATTTTAAAACAATATGGTATGTTGCAATTATTGACTTCACACCCACACACCAGTGACTCTTCTTCAGAGCTTTTTGAATATAATTATGTTTACTTATGACCCTTTGGTTACTCACACAGATGTAGAAAAATACGTCTGCAACTGACCTTGAGGTGGGTACCATCCTAAAAACATTATATCGCGGTACGCAATGAAAAGGGAGAAGCTGTGGATGCATAAAATACACCTTACATTAAAAATATCTTAGTCTAGTGGGAAGACTCCTACCGTTCATATATATATACACATAGACACACATGGCTTGAATCTATTACCTTTTCCCTAAAATCATTTCAATTAGTCACTATATTCAAGAAGGCTGTTTAAAGTTCTGAGTTTGCTCTTCTGGCTTTGCAGAGACAGTTAACTGAGAATGGATGGAAAATTAAAAACAAGTATGGAATTGAAAGATAATAATCTACTATATATTTTCAAGGTATCAAATTTTAAAACCGCCTGCGAATGACAGAGAAGTGGGAAATGGCAGTTAAAGCAGCTGACAACAGACACCACACAAAAACTGAGGGGTAATTGCACAGAACCTGGGCAAGAGAGAGGGGTGTTGGAGGCAGCACACATCAGTTCAGCTCTGCAGGGGGATCTATGAGATCTTCAAAGCAGATACGGCCAGTGTCTTGAAAAAGGGATTGGGTGACTTGGAGAGCGGCACCGCGGAACTGCAGGGGCACATCCCAACTAGAAGTGAGGGCGCTGGATGGGGAAGGCATCTCCTGACAGGTTCTCTCGGTGGGTACCAGCGCTTGACAAGTGCAGCGCGGCCACAAACCCGACACACCGGCCGCACGGAGAGCCTTGGACTTTTCCTCCCATTTCATAAATTGCAGACAGGATCTTTCAGTATTAATTGTAACGACATTTGGATTTGGCACCGCGTGGTGACCACAGGACAGCCGGGTTGGCGGCCTTGCCCTGCTGGGTTAGCAAAGGCTGCTTTTCTGCGTGATCACAACTTCTTTTCTCTGTCTGGCTCTGCATTTCAGACGTGCAAATATCCTGCTAAAAATATATTTTTTCTGCAGAAAACACAGAACTCGAGCTGTTAATATCTGATCTAAAGGGTCACTGAAAGACAGAAGGGGCGTTTACTGCGCCCAGGAAGATTCAGAGATGCTACATCAGAGCATTCTGCTGATCAATAAAAACTATTTTAAGATACAACAGCAATGAAAGACAGTTAGAAATGGCTTATTAACCACGATTACATTACAGAATGCAAAATTTCCATGGTGGGGAACTCATTATACAAATGGACACAGAGCCTACCAGGCAGCAGTGCAATCTCTCGGGCTTCCAGCTGTTACAGAACACAGGAACAGTGGTTCTGAATCCAGGGGCACATTTCTAGCCAACTACGATGCAAACAGTGCATCACAAAAACAAGTCAAGAAGTGAAACTCCCCAGTTTCGATTCTTCCCCGAGTGCTACTGACGCCCGGAATGATTTACCTCTTTGCTTTAGATTCCCCGTGTGAGAATAACACCACTTACCTACTTCACAGTGAGACTCTTGCGAGAACTAATTAATGTTTGTTGCACAACACTTTGAATTTGTAAAATGTCATTTAAATGATAAGCATTATTGCCATTATCATCCGTGTTGTCCTGGGTACCACAGTTACACAAAGCTGGCTGCTTTAAGAGCTACTGAATGCGTTAAAAATAACTCAAAATAGTGGAAATAGCATCAAATCCTTTTCATTTTCTTAAGAACATCAAGTGATCTAAAAAAAAAAAAAAAGGCGGTTGGCAAACATGCGATTGCCTTCTAGATGTCTCTGTTAGGGTCTGCATTTCCTGCCATGCTCACTCCGCGTGGGTAGTGCTGTATCGCCCAAGTACTGCTCCAACCCGCCGTCAGTGGGACCCATTGTGTAGCGCAGTGGAACCTGCCACGCCAGGAGCCGCCTCAAACTGAGATGTTACATATGTGCAATTTAATAAGTCTATTTTTTCCTTGCTTTGCTTCCTGTGGAACCTCATTTCCCTTTTTAATTTCATTTTCCCTTTCTAGACAGCAAAGGTAAGGTCATCAGGCAATGATGTAATACGCTAGTTAGTAATGTGCTGGAAAGCGTATCACATATGATAATAACTGTATTTAGTCATAAGATTTCAACATGAATTATATTTTAAAATGTATTTATATAACTCCTCCTGTGGATAAATTAAACTATTACAGAATCACAGAATCATTTTGGTTGGAAAAGACCTTTAAGATCATCAAGTCCAACCGCTAACCCAACGCTGTCAAGTCCACCTCCAACCCGTGTCCATAAGAATCTCATCTCTGCATCTTTTAAACCCCCCCATGGCTGGTGACTCCACCAGCGCCCTGGGCAGCCTGTTCCAATGCCCAACAACCCTTTCCATGAAGAAATTTTTTCCTAATATCCAATCTAAACCTCCGCAGTGTAACCTGAGCCCATTTCCTCTCATCCTCTTGTCTCTAAGTATTATCTAAGTATGCATCCTGGTCGGGTGGGAAAAAAAAAATATCTTAAATTATCTGCAAAATGAAAGGATATGATTCTGCACATGAGGAGTGGGACCCTGAAGGTTTATTCCTTTCTGAAAGGCAGCAGTTCCAAGAAAAGCCCGTTAGCTATAACCCTGGGTCTGACGCGTGTCCCGTTTGGAGCGTGTGCCCAACCAACTCAGTGTGCTCCGAAAACACGAACCAGCAGCACCAAGGACTCTGGTTCTCCGGTAATTTTTTCCTCATTAACCTGAGGTTCCAATCAGGAAAATATTTACGCCCAGATCAATGGGAAATGAGCCTACCCAACATGGAGTGTGTTCTGCACAATATTTTAGTGTCCCAAACCTATTAAGTGCCATGAGATTTATACCATCAAGATCATGTACCATGCTATAATTTACATTTAAAAGTTGGCTTGTGGCTGCTTACCCTTGGCCTGTTCTTCCATTATATCCAAATTAATAATATCTATAACCTGTGCTGCCCTATGCTAAAGAAAATGAAAGAACGTGGGATGAGTAGGAAGGAAATAACGATGACGACAACAACAACAAAATCAACACTAAATGAAAAACATTTCTGAACTGGCTTGATTAACGCATCTATGATATTGTGTGTTAAAACAAGAGATTGTCAATGTATTTTTCATATTTTTGACTTCTCAAGTGCCTCAGGAAGGGATCATTATGGCAGCTCACAGTGTGCAAACTACAGAGGGCTCCAGAAAGATCTTCTCTCTTAAACCTCCAGTGATACTGCAAAGCACGGATGGAAGTGTAAATAAATAAACAGAAAGATAAATATCAGGATACAAAACATAGAGATTAACTTAAAACTTGAGAAAATAGCCCTTGTAAATATAAAATGAAGGATACCTTCACTTCAGACACTGTAAACTGAAGGACAAAGTATCATTCCTTAACACAGGTTTAAAATACTCCCATTTAGATTACAGAAGAGGAGAATTACATGCACAAGAAGCAGCAGCGTATATTTTTGCTTTAATCTAGCAATGGCAAGGCCATTCCAGGCAATAGGCAGGAAGGAGTCTGTCCCAGAGCACACCCGAGCCGGGGATCACGCAGGTCAGAGCGGTGCAGGCCACGGTACCGGCCTGCAAAGCAGCCCCAGCCCAAGCACAACGGGTCACCACGTCCCACAAAGCGCCGGTGCGCACAAACTCAGGCTTACAAACACACTCAAGACCAAAGAACGAGCAGAAGCAAGACCAGGAATGGTAGAAAGGGACAAGGTTGTGTTAAACATCCAGCGCCCTTAAGAGAAAGTTTGCCTCATCCCCTCCAGTGACTGCCCCAACAGCCTCCATTTACTGTATACGCACATATCTTTGACCTATATTTTGAGAGCCATTAAGAATCCAGAATAACGGCAAACAAAAATGAGGAGAGGGGTTGTTTTTACTTTTGGTGGCAGTGTTTTTCCTCCTCTTCTATTTTGTGTTAAATAGCACGGCCTCAAGCCATTCCTTACAGTTGCAAACATGTTCAAATGAGACCTTCAAAGACTGGAGGCTGAACTCTCCAGGGTGGACTCTCTTGTAATCATTAGGCTAAGCAAAAATATAAAACTGCTGTAAACAACAAACTTATAAAAGAGAATGTTAAATATCATAGCACCAAGTCAACAGGAAACTGGAGCTATCTCATACACAAGTCATGGCCACGATGCACACTGTGTTCACATCAAATTAACTTGTTTTCCTTCTGTTTATTCCTCTTCTGCTTGTTACTTTGTGTGACAAGGAAAACTAGGAGAAGAAAAAGAGAAGCCAGACACTCTAGGAAGGACAATACTTTCAACTGCTTCTTGCCTCCTAACAGCATCAGGACCTGCAATTCCAAACCTCATGTTTCTGTGCTCAAAATACGTAGAAGGCAAAAGAATACTGCACTGCCCCAGGTGCAGGGCAGCATCCCAGGATCAGTGTAGCCAAACCCATCCTATGGACAATGATGCATATCAGAGAACCTTCTCCCAGTGACATAAGAGTCAAAGTGTCTTAAATTATAGAAGTTCTCAAAAGAACACCTAAAATCACAATTAAAATAATACATTCTATTTTAACTTTCTAATCTCTTTAGCTAAGAGCATCTTAAACTCTTGAAGTTAACAGTAAAATACATTCATTTTAAAAGAGATTAAATCAGAATTAATAATAAACTTCCTGCTTGCAAAAATGCCACTTTATAAACAGCATATTTACTAAAAGCACGTTCCCAAGAGCCTTGTGTTCCAACTACAACATTTTTCTTTACAATTGTATATAATAAGTTTGGGCTTAAAGAGCTTCTGCATTTTGCTGCACCCAAGACCTCTGCAGTCCCGCCCCATGCGAGCGCGTACACTTGAATCCTGTTGTAATATGTGCTACTGGCATTTCTCCTGCAGACACCGTCCCAGTGAAGGACGGGGAGAGCAGAGGGCCCACGTTCAGTAAAACGCAGTTCCAAGCACAAACAGACGGGTGTGTGACAACGGGCTGGATTTCACCTGAACAGGGAAGCCCGAAGATCCGGCTCCAAAACATGCGATAGTGTGATTTCTCAGGTAAGTTGCACTTGAACTATGAAAACCAAAATAAAACTCTCAATTCATGTACTATCTAGCAGAAAGAGAGAAACCAAGAACTATGAAGACTCGGATAAATTGAGTTTTTACGACAGGTCTCACTGTCAGCAAGCTGCCTGCGTTGCTCTAAGTCTTCGTCTATTCCTTCTCAGCGCATTCACTAGTATCATTTAATGCTGATCTAATTTGGCAGCACATCACAGATTTTGGGCTGAAATAAGTACTTGTACCATGTGCAGACCCCTACCCCAACAAAAAACCCAAATGGAAACAGCTGTTCTGTCTCAGCACAAAGCTCTGGTTCAAACCCTGACCACAGCAACTCTGGGAAGGTTGTGAGAAGACTCAACTAGAAGTAAAATACCATAATATGGTGGGTTTAGGCCAATTTTGAAAGCAAACCTGCTGTAAAACACTTACTCATGTTATTGACCTGTCTCAGGAATGCAGAGGACTGGCTTCCCACGGAATAACGTGATGAAGACCCTGCCCCAGTTATCCGCACGGAACAGACCCCTAATTCTTATTTTCTAATCTCAGTTTCAGCCGCGATATATGAACCTCTGTCAGCGGCAAGAGGCGGCCCCACAGAGACGTGTTCTTAAAGGGAACGCTTAAAATGAAACCTCTGCTTCAGCATTTTGCTGGATCACAGCCAAATGAAGGCCCAATTCTTTTTGTTTTGACAGTTCTGTAATGTAAAATACAAAGCACATACAGTAGGAATACAATCAAAGTCCTTGCTACTTGAGTATCTGGAAGTCTTTCCTGTTTATAAATAGTAAGAATGTATGTTTATGTAAAGGGAAACACTGATTTACTAGAACTGATTGCTTCACAGTCTAATTACTTTTCAACTGGCTGTTCCAAATTAAGATGTCATTGATGGCTTTTTGTGATATATTTCATTTTAAGCAAATTTATTCTATAATAGAGCACATCATAATGGAAAGCAGAGTTCCCACTCTTCCCTCCTCTTTGTAGCCTGATATCTTGACAAGTAAATTAAATTTAGCAGTTAAAATGCTTCCATTAGTAATTTTATTAAGTTAATTAAGGAATCTCTCTTTCTGAATTTTAACTACATTCACTTCAGCACAACCTTGATTTTTTTTTTTTTAATTCCATATATTTAGTAACCATGATGGCTTCTAGGACAAACAACTGCCTATACTTCATTCTGGAGACTACCACAAACCTAACCAAGGAAAAACCACAGAAACATATTTTTTAAAAGCCTCATTTTATCTCTAAATTCTTTTGCTTTACAACAAAATAAGACTCTCCTCCTCAAATCTAGGGAGAATGTTTGCTGTTAGCCATTCCAAAATCTACAAGCCCCAGCAGAAATTACATGTCTCAAACATTTAAAATGGGTAAAGACGTGTAAACCACTATGAATAAAATCAGAATTAGCTGAACCCTCACCTGTTGCTTAAGCCTAGTTTATAAGTCCCGGTTCATGGAAAGTCTACATTTTATAAATAGTGCCTTACCTTTCATTTACCTTTTTCATCTTTCAACACAAAGTGTGGACATAACCAAACACTATGAGAACAACCGTTCTCTTTTATACGCCTCCTCCCCAAAATGTGGGGCTATGAGAAGTCCCCCGAGATTTCCAATTGCCTCCAAAGCCAAGAAGTCCAGGTAATTTATACCCAAACTAAATTAATACATTGTAAACGTGGACCAGTAAAGTGCTTTATTTTTTCAGTCACCACCACTGCAATACACAAGAAGCCTCTTGCAACACTTTCTGATAGTAAAAAAATCTAATTTATGTCCTCACCTAAAGGAAGGGGACTTTTCAATAAACAGTCAGATATTTAATTTGCCCCAGGACTAGGGGGCCAAACTAATGATAAGGTCCACTTGACATTCCATGGTCTGCTGAAAGGAAGCGTCTAGAAAAAGTAAAATGCGATGATTTAAACCCAAGCACTGAGCGCAAGGCTGACGTTCATTGTGTATGACAAGGCCACCCAGGGGCATGGCTCAGATTAACATGTACAGATGTAACCGTGCTCCCTATCACAGCCAAACATGCATAAGTAGAAGGAAGAAACAACAACTGTGAAGGGTGAATTATTTGCTGTACAAAAGATCTGCTGATACAGGTATGGAAAAAAAAAAAATCTCAAGATGGCAATATTAAAATGGAGAGAAACACTCCAGGACTCATTGAGCCAACCTGATCTTACTAAAGGTCAGGAAGCACCTGAGGTACTAAAGGAAAAACAGAGTTTAAGAGTCTAGGGGAGAAAAATCACTTAAATGAAGCAACTGCATAAGGGTCACACATTAATTACTCAGCTGTGAACTACCTGGACATTTTCTATTCGTTATTACAGGACTGGCCAACCTGTAGCACACGAGCCCCGTGTAGTTCCTGAGCAATTCAACCCAACCCCAGGAAAGGGGTGTTACTGGAACCACTACAGCAGCACAGCCCTCGCTCTGGTCTGGGTCCACGCAGCATCTCAAACTTCTCCAGAACGTTCCTCACAAGAGCTTTCCAGCACACGGATGACGTGACGGGCGGCAAAGAAGAATGCTGGGCCGAGGATGGAGGAAAATTGGAAGTCTGAATTACTGCAACACATAGCCTCTCTAATTATGTCACAGTTGGGCTGCAGATAAAAATAGTCATAAAATTGTCTATTTAAAATCATATTCACATTGTACTGGTGGAAAACAGCCTATCGAGATGTTGATCCCACTTCACAATGCGGTTCCAAAAGCATTTAGGTGCCTTTTGCCAAGTGTTTTGGCTGAAAGATGAGAATGAGGTCAAAATATGGCAGAAATTTCCCTACAAACAAGAGCAACACAGAGACTGTGTTTTTGTCATTAGTGATGGTCAGAGGACGTTGGATGAAACTTTTCCCAGCATAAATGACATCTTGTTATAAAATTTGTACCATATAATTTACATTTGTAGAAATAGAAAAGCCTCAGACAAATTCGCCATTGAGAAAACATAAACAAAGTTCATCACTTTGAATAAAAATCCTTTGTTTCATACTTATAAATCAAAAGATTTGTGGGTTTTCCTCCTGTAATTAAAAAGCTGACATACTGCCTTTAGAGCAAGATTTCAGACATGGAATAAAAAACCTAATAAAGCCAGAAAACACATGAAGTCTTTGAGTCTGTTTTTCCTGTATCAAAGCAAAATTAAGGATACCTGTTACATCATTCTTGATGTATCATTGGCATTAAAAAAAAATAAATAAATAATTCCCCTGCACACATCTCCTGTGATGGAAACTCCACATTTCTCAGAGAAGATACTCAGGCGCTTCAGTACCCCTAGCATGACAGACACTGATGCACCTCATGTGAATATCTTGCTGCAAACGGATTCTATTTTGTCCTTCCCCAGGCTCCGGCCATGGAAGACAGATTGTTCCTTTCTTCTCTACAAGAGAAGTATTGAAGGAAGAAAAACAAACAAATAAAACCCTGTTTTAATATACTGAAGTTCTGTCTTTTTTAAGAGGAAAAGGGTGATTATATCTCAATTTCAAGGGAAGGAAATGTTGAAAAGTAAACATTTGTGTAGTGTTTCTTTACTGTTTCTTTATTTCTTACCAATCCTCCTTTTTTGTTGTTGTTGTTGTTCTGTTTCAAATAAAAGTTTCTAATACTTAGACACATACACAAGTTTGCAGAACCAACCAACAAGCCTTCCCATCCCCAAGATAGAACATTAATTACCTTCTGAATTGATTTACAAATACCAATGATCAAATTATCTACTAATGATACTAAGAGCAGTCTCTCCCAGGAACGCACCCCATCCCTGCACTCAGTCAACCCAGAAAGTTTGGCAACGTTTAACCCAGACAAACCTAATACCTTGCCTTAAAAGTTCCTGCTAGCTTTGTATTTTCTTTCAATAAATCCAGTGATTAAAGACTACATGATCAAATCAAACAAATACAGCTGAAAACAGTCACTATTCTGACTTCTTCTCTACCACAAGCGAGGAGGCCATCCGCAAAAACCCAGGAACACAAAGCTGGAAGGATCCCAAGAAGTCAGAGTCCAGCCCTGGGCTCTGAGACAGGAGCAGATCCATTTGCACTGGTTTGAAACCTGTGTTTTCCCATCCTGTTATTTAACACCTCTAATTGCAAGATTATACAATCATTCTCAGCAGCCTGCTCCCACATGTAGAAAGTTTACCTCTGTACCAGATTTAAAAAAAAAAAAAAAAAAAAAAAAAAAAAACATTACTAATAATAAAATAAATTTATTAAAAAAAAAAAAAAAAAAAAAAAAAAAAAACAAAAAAAAAAAAATAAAAAAAAAAAAAAAAAAAAAAAAAAAAAAAAAAAAAAAAAAAAAAAAATCAGCCTTGCTAATAATTAAATTAATTTATTGAATACAGAGAAGAATTATTGTCTTGTAACCTTTTATATTTTGATACTATTAAGTGCATCTCTCAAAGCATTTCCTTCTAAGCTAAACACACACAATTATTTTGACTGAGAGATTTTCTACTTCCAACATATCTTGCTAAGAAGGTCCACAATTTTCATTTCTATCTGTACCATATCTTCCACGATTCACCTCAGAAGAGTTAAAAAGAAAGCACCGATTTGCCCCCAGTTCAGACCCGGCGGCAGCCAGTCCCTCTCTCCTCCACACTCACACTATGGCAATTTTCTCTCTTTCATAGATTCAACCAGGTATAATCTTTAAAGCAAGAATACCAGAATGAAGGATATGCTTAACCCTACAGAGCTGAATCACTCATCATGTCACCATGCCTCAGAATTCATATTTTGGGCACTGCAAAACTTCCTAGTCCAAATGTTAACACGCACACACACACACAACTTCTCATAAGGCTGAAAAATACCAAAAAAATACCCATAGCTGGTTGTGGAAATACAGAACCAACTTCCTCCTCAGCATTAAGTTATCTTTTAGTATCTTATCAATATAAAAGTACGTTTTTTTTCTTATATTTGTCTCCTTCGTTAAAAATATACATATTTAACTCCACAGCTTTTACTGATGTGCACTTAACATACAAAGAAAAAAAATACATGTACAAAGCCAGTATGAATCTTCCAATAATATGTACCATACAGCATAACAAACAAACTTGTAAAATTTACATATCAGATATAAACTCATCATTGGAAGAAAGCTGCTGCATTCCCCACATACCTTGTTCCACCGGTGTTAGACAAAGGACTTTCCCGGCCCGTGGGTACTCACTGAAAACCAGCTCAAACCAGCTGAAGGGAACCTGAAAATCAAATCTAGCCTTCAGTAATTTGATTTGTAGAAAACTGACGAACAAAGCTTTACAGAATGGATTTTAAATAAATCATAATTAATTACATGTGCAAATGCATCAACTAAATTTGGATGCACAATTAAAAAAGTAATCACAGTTTGGAAAGGCTGAAAATTGCAATTGCATGCTGCACCGGCCGGCCAGGCCTGGGCCCACCGAGGCCTACCCAGGTGTTGTGCTTCTCACTGACTCAGGCCTTGGCTTCTCTCTAACGAGGAACCACCTGTTGAAAGCACCTGAATCAACTTCTATTTCAAATTAAAGGGCCGGTTTTATCTCTCCTTTTTTTTTTTTTTTTTTTCATAGTGGGTAAAATATAACAAGTTTTTAAATGTGTCTCCAAGAAGATCTTCCTAGAGTATGAACCCAGAACAAAATCAGCCTTAGTATAATAACTGGAGATAGAAAACATATACTCAGTTTAAAGCATTTGACACACTTAGAAACAAGTGCTTCCCTCATGAACCCAACATCTTGTTTAACTCCACTGCAAACCCACCCTAAACAAAGAAGCCCAATGATTTAGCTGGTGAGCATTAGTAGAAGTTGATAGAACACCAGATTAATTGTGATCCCATTTACCCTGTGTTAAATAGAAATATTGCATGAGCTGTCAACTTCCTTTCTTAAAGGTCTTATTTTCTATTCCAATTGTATCCTGCCAGCAAATACAAATAGCACATTGACATGTTACCTCATGACATCAAATAAACGCACTTTTAGGTCAGAAGGGACCATTATCTTTATCCAATTTGATGCCAAACTGTATTTTTCCCATCACTGGGGCCAGGATTTCACCCATTTCTCATCTGCTTTGTTGGATTTGTTCCTGCTTTACATCATACTCCAGAACATTTTCCCATCAAAAACAACAAAAAAGTGCTGCTAAATAACTCAGAAAACTTGCACAAATCTAACCTTTCAAAATCTAACATGTACACTTCTTGTAAAGAAAAGTATAACCCTCCTGTTACTATGTCCTATTCCAAGTGCGAAAGAGCATCCCTATCTGAGGACACACGAGCTGATGCACAGGGATGACTCTGGGGTCAGAGGGGGATGATTTTTTCTTTTCTGCTTTTTCTCTGTTACTCCTGTACTACAGTAAGGGCTTCCTGTCAAACAGAGCCTGTAAAGCCAACACTAATATAAACAATAACTTAGAAACTAAATACCTTCTCTGAATTACATTTGCATTTATTATTTAGAAATTCCTGAGTTATGGTAAGCAGAGAACATGAAAACAAAGACGTGGGGTGTAGGAGAACGACAGTAACGCACGTCTGGGCAGAAATAGCTGAGACATTTTCTGTTCCAAGGAGATCACAATCTAACCAGCTGCTGATCTCTAACAACCTGTTCCTTGCATGTTTACAACTCCCATTCAAGCTGTGCTGTTCACTGGTATTTACCTGACAGGCCGGGCATTGCACTGCTAAATATAAATTGCAATTATAAACTTATTAGACCTGTACATCAAGCATCTTCCCAGGCATGCACACAGTCAGGTGGCTGCTGACGGTTTCGTAATTCCCCAAGAACTCTCGAGGCTGGTGAAATACATGGCTAAAACCCATTTCACAAAAAAACCCAGCAGTTTTGGACCTTCAGAATTTGAGGGGGATGAGTCCGAGGCAGCTGTAAATGCAATTATACTGGAGGTGGATAGGCCGTGACTATGGACCTGACGGTTCTCTCTGAAAGGCGTACGGGTGGTGGAATTATAGTTCTAATGAAATTGTCAATAGTAATCCTGTTACTGGGAGCTTGAAAATCCTGTTTAATGAACTAGACAGTAACAAAGAAAATAAAAATACAGTATGAGAAAATGATAATTGGTCCAGATTTCACGTCCGTGATGAAATGCACAGGGACGGCAATACCACCGAGCAGCATTATTGCCTATCAAGGGACTGTTCTTTTGTCAGACCTCACGTAATTATCAGTAGGAAATGGGGGCTTGCTTTACTTGCACAAATTCTATGTCATGAAGCACATAAAATGGTCAAAAATTTAGTCATTTCTGTGTGGAAAAGTTTCCAAGGATTTCAATAATGTGATTCAACTGGCAAGAACGGATGAATCTTCCACCCCACCATGATTTCCAATCTCTTGATCGCTGTTCACAGCAGAGCCAAACAAATGGTGTGCAGTTGTTCCATAGCACCAGAACCTTTGCATGGGTACTGCATTTGGGGTTTGGGAGATTTTTATATCTTCATTTATTTATTTTAAGGAAACTATATTTTCTTCAAATTTATGCAACAAAGGTGCTGCTGCATCCTTCACACAGAACATAGAAACATCTGAAAATTCAAACAGCACACAACTTTTTGCAAGTAATTTGTATCTATCGGGAAGGAAGGCGATGCAGCAGTACGGAGCTGAAACCTTTACTAGTCACCTGGATCATACCGAGACCACCGAGAGCAGAACGCCAGACACAGCAGAAATAGAAGATAATTTCCTCAGCCTGCTGTTGGGAAATTCAGCAAACGAGACTTCTCCCGCCCCCAGCCTCAAAATGAGACAAAAGATTTGATTTGTCCACCCCAGTGGGTAAGGGGAAGAATCAAGATGGATAGTTTCTCCTGTAAACCTTTAATAACAACCCCTTGTTCTGGCAGATCCCAGAACACTTCTGAAGCGCTTTTAAAGCACGGGGAGAGTGAGATGAGAAGGGACTTGCTTTCTGGCAGCCTGTTAGCAGGACGGGAGCAGGACCGCTGTTCCGCACCCAGACCAGTGCTCCCGTTGTGAGATCACAGTCACCCCGGGTTAGTAACAGTGTTGGGGCCCAGAGCGTGTCCCCCACTGCCTTACTGGGACCAACTGGGGACCACCCCTCTCTGCAGGGCTGCAGCTGCAGCCCTGCAATGACTCCCAGCTAACAAGAGAAAAAAACTGAGCAAACAAAAAAACCCAATCCAGACAAAACCAGACTTTGCAGAAATACAGCCTAGTGGTTACAGATCTTTTTAGGCCTTTTCATAGATACATAAAGTCATCAGGATTCGATAAAGAGCCATATTTGAGCAACAGAGCTGCTGGATGCAAGTCGCATCTGAATAGATTACCAGACCATTCAGTCTCCCCAGCGACAACTTTATATGTGATTTTTGCTTCAGTCCAAATGCCCAATGCTCACTTGTAGGGGGCCAGCTACTGCTTACGTGCAGCAGCATTATTAAAAAAAATACGCATCTAGGAACAGAGGTTAGCAAATCGCATGCAATTCCCTTTCATTGCATGCAGAGTAAGAATTAGAATATTAAAAATGTTCTGGTTTTCTGTAGGTACTTTCTGATTATATAGTTTAAACACAGCAGGATGGTGAAGATCCACAATTCTTGTAGGGATGCCCATTTGCTGTTGGTATAACCTGATATAAAAGGGACAGGGACATCATCATCTTTGCATTCAGCAGAGGACAATGCTACGTTCTTTCCATGGAGAAGAAAGCAACTGCAGCAACATGGGCTCCCTTTACAACAGTTTCACCTGATATCACCTTAGTCCTCTTCCATCTGGCAGTTTGTCCCCATTTTCAACTTTTTTCCAACATAAACACTGATTTAAGGCCCAAATTTGGCGTGTGTTGCACAAGGTGCTGGTTTCAGATAAAGTGACTTTGCTCAGGACGGCTCTTCCGATTGTAAAGGGAACGGTTTGATGCATCAATAACAGCACTGGGTCTAAAAGTCTGAGTGAGGCATTGTCATTTACGGAGAAAATCCAGTTAGACAAACTCCTTTGATCGTTCATTATTCAGCACAACATATTAGTCAATGTAAATACGATCAGGGCAGTCTGGGAGAGAGCCGGCGGGCAGCTAAAGGTGACACTGAAGCAACGTTCCTCCCGACTGAAGATGTACCAAACCAACCACCTAGAGGTGGCAATGAAAGTAGCGACAAAAGTCATCAGCAGCTAAAAATGTCACAGATTTTAAGGACATTTCCAAGGGTCCAGACAAAGAATCTGACACTGAAGCATGTGGCTGTTATTACCGGCTCCATCATCACTAGGAATTCAAAGATATCCTCCTGTCACCAACAAGACGGCCCTATTCTTGAAAATGATTCAAATAACTGATGGGACATTCCTAGCTCCTCCCAAGATGAAAAAAGCCACTCCTTAGTGCCAATAAAACAACAGTATAAAAGAAATAAAAAGACACATTTAAGGGGATTTATAAGGAAACCAAATTCTGACAGGTCTATTACTTAACACCTGCCCACACATAAAAAAATCCACATTTAGTAGCCATATCAGCACTAGATTTTATGAAAAGAACGGATACAACATCCTCAGATTCTCCCAGATTTCCTATAACTTCATTTCAAGAAGAGTTGGAAGAGTATATTATCTACAGTTATATTACTCATTTTTGCTTCTAGTAAACCTATTATTACCGGGGAAATATTGTGCCTAGAAAAAAAACGTAATGCTATAGTACAACTCAACTACATCACCGTTGTCAAGCGGTTGTTGACTCAAACCAAGCTCAGTTGCAGGAGGACTCAACACCTGCACGTGAAGACGAGGACTGTGAAGAAAGGAGATGCAAAAAGCACTTGGCTCTGGTGGGCAGAGGCTCTGCTTACAGACACTGACTTCTGGGTTCTCAGCAGAAACCGCCTGAAGGTTTTGCGAGAGAATAGTTAGGTCTGAGTGCAAGATCTGTTTCTCATCTAGCAGGCGCTGCAGATGGTGGAAGAAAGCTGTGATGTGTCAGGCTTCAGCAGCTCCTCAAACTCGGGTGGTGAAAATTATGGCAGGGGACACGACTGGAGAGATGTTCACAGCTCTGCAGTCGGCGCCGTTGGCTTAGCCGAGCCACCGGATGCTCGTGGCTAGCGTCACTCTCACATCAAGGTCATTTAGCACTGCCCTTATTAATGTCGAGAATATGAAGAAGAAAATGACCAGGATTTTAAAGAACTCCTAGCTGTTTTCACAATTCTCTGTTGGGCAACTCCCTGACCACACCAGTCCTCTCTTCTGGTGCTGTCTCCTTGCACCCGAGATGTATCACTCTTATTTTTGCTGCCCAGACCAGTTATCTGGCTCTGTCATTATCCCAAGTCCCTCTATTTCTTCCTAACTTGTGTCAGATACTTTGTATTAAAGCATTAATGTGAGACTTCGTATTAAGGATATATAGAAACAAAATGTTAATGCAGTTTATGATCTTGATCGAAGTTGTTCTGGACATCCACATAGATGTAGCTGAAAATGCAGTCTAGAGTTTCAACCAGAACTTGACTGTAAATTCAAGTGAAACTATTTTCTGTGCTTAGAACTTTCATTCCTTCGAATGTATAAAACAAGGAAATACTAAACACAATAAAACTTCTATTGTGTACGCACTCCAGAAACGTGAAGTTTGGTTTGTCTCAGGGTACCATATAAAGAACAAATTTCATAAAAGGTTGTTGATGTAATATATAAAAAATACAATGAAGGAGGTGTTCACATAGACTTAACAGAGTTGGGAGAAAGCTTTGCGTAGAGAGAAAGGACTTTTAATACACTTATAAAAAATGTTATACATGGACACAAAGAGACTTGTTGAAAGACTGTGGATATCAGTTTATTACAATGCAATTACTTTCCACCCTGTGTGATTTTGTGAGTATTTTAAATGGCCAGGTGTGAATGCAGCAGAAGGTTTGATGGTTTATTTTTGCTTATTTATTTAACTGCTGCAGGAGGAATTACTATTGGTCTAATTAACGAAATTGAAATAGTTCTGTCACAAAGAAGATGAGAGTTAAAGACCAAAGTGTGACTGAACCTTGAAGAGTCACTTGGGAGCAGATTTACATGCAAGATCTGAATCAGCCAGATTCAGCCTAAGCTTGCTCTCAGTCCTAAAGCTATTCTTCCCTTCTGATTGTCTTTATGTCTGGAGCGATACCTAAACAATAGGAAATGCTACGCAATGGGACTCGGGAGGAATGGAGCCTCCTGGGGCCTATTGTGATTTTCAAAAATACCCAGCTTATTCTGAAATCAACAGTAATTAGGCGCTTGTTCACTTCTGAACACCTACCATGCAACTATCTGCATTTACAGGTACCAAAGTACCTTTAAAACGAAATCCTTGATCTTGCTCTGAATTTAACCGCTTACATGACACAAAAGTATTTGTGGGGGGATTGTGTTGGGGATATAGTCGGGAGTTTGTTGCCAAGACTTGGACCGAGTTGGGAGAAATCTGCACGGAAACATCGTCATCTTTGCCCCCATCTTTTGTTCGTTGAAAGACACCATCTTCCATGGAAATCCCTGCAACTTTTTTCAGACTACTGGAAAATAGGAAAAGGAAAATCCAGGCAAAGCCTCATCCTCCCCATGCAGTGATGTTCGGTAAGAGCATTTTTTGGGTGCAAGAGGACCCGTATCATCCACCGGTGTGGAGCTTCTCTGGGACTTGATCTGGTATTCCGTACCTTACTCTCCCGCCTACCTCGCATGTTGTGAGACCCCTTAATATCATACTTTGAAATTTGCTGATGTGAAATACTATGTAAATGCAGATTATTACACTAATACTGGGCTTTAAAAGAGTTGTCCTCTAAGAGCTCTAGTCTTACTGAATCCCAACACTCATTAAAAGCACTTTTACAGAAAAAAGATGAAATTGTTCATGAAGTATTCTTGTGTTAAAGTTCACAGGCTCAAAATCTAAGCAACTAGGATGATAATATATCCTCTTAATCTAACACACATTTACAAAATCTATACAAATCTCTATAAAGTCTGAGTTGTTTTCTCAAAGAAAAAAGGACTTAGCTCCTTTTTGTCTGTACTAAATATTCAATGCCAACAGGCCAGCACGCATGAGTAACCCTATAATAATAAACCAGTATGCCCACATGAGAGGAGGAGGAAAGGAAAGAAAACAGATTTTAGGTTTAAGCTTCTAAGATTTTTTTTAATAAACTACAGAAAACACTCCAAACTACAAAATTTCTCTTAAGGTTTCCAGCAGTTACCCTATGACACATCCCATTGTCCAGTGGACTGTTTCCTATGAAAAAGCTATTCTGTCGCAAAATCCATACGAATCACAAATGCTGGAGTTTCATCTGTTCATTCTCCGCTGGAAACCACCCGGTTTCATGGCAAAACACAGCACAGAGTTTCAGCTCCAGGTTCCCTACCTGCCCGGCGAGTTCCTGAACTTCTCCCAGCATCGGGGTTTGGGTCCCCAGTGAAACAGCCAGGCCTGGCTTGGATTGTTAATGAGTGTGCACCCAACAACAGAACCTAGCAGTGACCAACCAAGCCTAAAAGGAAAAAAGAGAAAGGAAACTGAAAGAGAAAAATTATTGTATTTCCTAAGCATGGCATTTTTAATTGCTATGGTAAGAAACACAATTCATTTTCTCAGTCCCCAGTACAGTAAACATCCTTCCTTGTCTGAGTAAGTGCAGGGCCTAAATCTTCTACCAACTTTTTCTGCTCACTCGAAAACTGAACTTCACCAACATAAACATTGGTGCCCATGTGCAAGACTGAAATGAATCGCACAGCTATTTTGTTTAAACAGGCCATGCTGAATCTTTAAACCTTTTTAGGTGGCATGAGCAGCGGGTTCAGGAATGCGGCCTGTTTGGACAGTGTGAGGCCTTTGTTGTTGTTGGGGAAACTCTGGCTTGATGCCTCTATCCATCTAAAAAACCAAAATAAAAGGGCATTGAAATCAGAAACACATGCGGTCTCCAGGCTTGTGTTTTCACTGTGCAGGGTAAATAGGAACTTTTCATCTCTCCCTGAACTATTTGGGCATACAGTGCTGTGTGTCTCGTTAGCCAAATGATAGGCTCCCCTGAACCTTCCAAGGAAAGGGAAATGGGGTTCCTGTCTCCAACAAAAACATTCTGCTTTCAAATACTAGCCAAACCCACTAATTCTCTATGTATCTCTCCTTTCTGAAGTACCACCAGTGCAAGAGGCCACCGAAATGTGTCAGTTTTCGTGGTGTTCTCTGAAAAGGAAAGGTCTATCGAAGCATTTTAGCACATAGCTGTGGCGCAGCCAGGCAGAGACTTATTGCAAATTATATTTTATACTTCGTGTTTTATCAAATGAAAATGAAATTGAGAAGGGATGTAATCCTGCACGTGAAATAAATTACTGGGATACAAAAAGGAGCCTGATTCACTTTATAAGCTATTAATAACTGGCTTTTGCAAATATCATTAGTAGGTAAACTCCTATTCTAATGCTTTTCGCAGTCTTATAAATCGCAATGTAAATGTATTAAGATAAACCTTGAATTCCAAGTCTTTCACATACCCATTGAAAAACATAAATACGGGCTGCCCCAAGAGACCAAAGAGTTCAGTATCTCTGTTGTTCTCAAATGCTTTATAAACATGCTTTTTATATAATTTATGGAATCTCAGGGAGCAGAGTGTTTGGAGCAAAGGCCCACGATGCAAATGTTTTCGCTCCGGGTACATCTCTGAACCAAACAGTCATCTCCATCACGTGGTGGCAACGCCGTCTTCACGAGACAGGTTATAGATCAATCCTTCAGCTGCCTTGAAGGGGACAAAGCACGACGGAAGGAGAAGGTTTCCCTTTCGTGCCCCACTCAGCCTTTTGTACCTTTGCAAAGTCTCTGTCTTACATGTGTCTTTAGCAAAGCTACAAATTCTGCTTTGCTTTGCTTTCCCATGTCAGGATGAAGCTCCTTCCCCTATTGGCTGCAAAATGATGCTAGAAGTTTGTACAGAAAACAAGCGGGGAAAAAAATTATAATAATATATATAAATGCTTGGGGTTGGGTGACAAGATATTCTCAGGTGACAAGAGATTCTGAATGTCACATACACAGATAAGTTAAATTTTTCTTTAAAGCCTGTGAAATACCCAGCGATTTCATGTGGAAATGCAGTGCAAAAAAAAAAGAAAATCAACACTAATTTATTCTGTTTTTCTTGGTTTTCTTTAAATACGTTTTTCAGGACAATGTCCCTACATATGTTTTTCAAATGTCATGGTCACTGCAAAACCCTTGGGAAAACGAATGCAACTATAGTATCACCGTGAAAATGACCACTTTAAGGAAATATTTCTCAATTCTTATGTTCATGAAAATACGTTTAAAAAAAATGAATGTCTGAGTATTTTTATAATCCTGCAGTTATGTGGTGCTTTTCCCACATTAGGAATCTCAAAACCAATTTCAAAATCAGAAGTCTTGTATTTCATACCAACAAGTGGCTAATCTAGTTTCTTTTTTGAAGCTGATCTTTATACCAGATTCTGAATCCTCTTAAAAAGTTCCAGATTCAGGAACACATGCACCGATGACAACTGAAATACATGACATTTTTTTCAAAACACACAGAGAGGAGAATCGGGTCAACTTTGCTTCTGGCAGCAATCTGGCCATTCTGTAAGAACCAGAGCCCTCACAACATAAGTTATACAAGAACATCCTTTGCTGAAGTTTTTCAACAAGCGCACCTACAAACCATCACTTGTCTCTGAGCGGGAAGGGCAGATGCCAAGCAAAACCAAAGAAACGGAGAAAATGTCTGAAGCTCAAAACATTTTTAAAGATTCACGTTTTGAAGAGCTCAGTCTGTCTTACAAATCCCAATCAATTCTGCTGGACCAGTAACCAGCTCAGAACCAAAGTCTTCCAATATCCGAACTCAGTGCTGATGTTCATTTCCTCCAAAATTCAGGCTCCAATTCTTAAGTTTCTTAAATGTAAATTGAAAGTATAAATATTATGTTCAAACACACCAAGACAATGGTGATGAGGGACAAAGAGACGTGTTCACACATTCACTCAAAAGCTGGGACAACAACACTGAAGGTGATTTGTATGGGAAAAACGGTTCCTAACATCAAACGTTATTTCAAACAAAATGACTGATACATTCCCAGGGAGAGGCGACGATCTTGTATATTCAAGCACATCAGGCAAACAGAGTGAATTATAATACATAAATACCATTGTATTTTAAGATAAAAGCACAGAGTCCCTAAAACATACTAGAAAATTAGCATTTGAGTTGTGAAGACTGGAATAAGCTGAATACATTTCTGGTGAAAAACACACCTGGCTTCACCAAATTATAAACTGCTCCCTCTCATTTAGCTACATGGAAATGACGACTAGATTTTTAACACAATGCAACTGTCCTCCCTACACCTCTACCTTTGTTTTTCAGGTATTGCTGTTTGTTCCAAAACACACAGAAGAAGAAGAAGATGAAGGAATTCTGTGTATTTATTACTGGTGCAGATAAGATTTACGTCTGACATCCCAGAATAATGACATCTACACCAGCAACTCAGGTATTCTTATTTCAGAACTGTGCAACTTTTAAAATCCCCTTTTAGGCTTTGCAGCCACAGAAGACTCTTAATAATTGATTATAATTGATTTTAACCTTGTCCTAACCTGGGCCAAATGGCAAAGCCAATCATCTTTGTCCAGATGGGATATGAGAAAAGAGCCCCCCATACGCATCTTTAAAAGCTCCAGACATGAGCAGAAGATAAAATATTTAGTCTGCAGAAGCCTTGACCTCCCAATTCTAGCCAGTTTTGAACTTGAATTGATTTCCGACAAGGCATCTGGGAGATGATTACAACAAAATGCACTAAAGCTGGGCAGCCTTTATTTTAACGTCCCAGCAGCTTAACCTGTTAATAACAGCAATTGTTTTAGATACAATCCCCATTTCTGTAACAGACACTAGAAATGGATAACAGCAACGCGGGACCGCTGGCGACGCGCGCTATCAGAGCGCGGCCATTCGCAGCCTCTCGTTACGGGGGTGGCAGCGATTCCATCGCAAACCCCCGTTTTCAGGGGGTTAAAGCTCAGGTGCCAAAGGCCCAGCCGGGGCTGAGCCGCTGCAGACCAGCGGTCGCCTCTTGGGCAAAATGCGACCGATGCCAACAGGAGTTCTCCCCAAGCAAGGCTGAGCACAATCCGAACTTCGTCATCACTCACAGAACTCACTATGAAATAAGAGATGAAATCACTACAGAGCTACCCATTTCTTAAAGACGAGTGTGACTTTACTCAAAGGACGAATAAGGCTTTGCAGGTAACCGTGCTCCATGCAAGGATGTCCCAGAGGTACCTCTGCCTCGCCATTACCCTGAAGATATTCTAATGTTTTGAAAGAAAAAGCCAGATTTGTGGGTTACTTATGGAGAAAGACTTGCCGACCTTATTTATACAAGCAAGTCAATGGCACTAATTCCATGAATGAATGAAATAGGATATGGTCTTACGTTGCGTTCATGGTAAAACCAGACATCATCAACACACAAATCACACTTGTATCTAAGAAAATATACCTAACATGACATAATTTCTCTCCTGTTTTTACTGATTTCCATTGCATAGTCAATATCTCGTATTGTAAATATTTTATGCATTAATATACTTGTTTATCCTGAACTCATAGCAAACTCCAAAGCAAGGAATATGATTTACAGACTATATTTTCACACATCATAAATGAAGGTATCGCAGTCTGGCCATGCAACACAAAAGAGAAATATTTATAAACTTACAAAAATTAAGTTTTAAGAACACTATATCTACTCTTTGTTTCTTCCCATACCATTTGTCCGCTATCAGGTAGTTTAACTCATGCAATTTTCCTCAGCACTTTACTATTTAGGTTCCATATTAATAGAATATTAAGGACAAAAATACCTTTTACTAAAATGCTGTTGTTTGAAGAATTTGCAAGGCAAATGTCAGAGACGTCAGTACTGTGTGTACCCTGTGAGAGTCCAGAAGCAAAATCAAAATGTTCTACATCATAAACACTGTCTGATCTAATCAAAATGTATAAATCACTGGCACAAACTGTTGTCTTGGGTTTTTTTGCAATAGTAACCACTGTTGAAATATTCCTTGGTTTAATATGCAGATATTTCTTTGAGCGCAGACATTTTTAGCTCAGATATTGTATTCCATGCAGCGCGAGAATTCCTGAGCATGCTTTTTGACTTCACCCCTTTTCCATTAGGGTTTGAGGATAAACAAGTGTGTAAACGAAAAACAATTCCGCATTTATTACTAAAACAATATTGAGATTTTCACAAGTAACCCGTAGACAATTACAGCTGTTGGTACCATATTTTCACCATGGAAACTTTTGTTTTCCTTAACAATTGAAATTACAATCAGATGCGCTCATCCCTTGTTGAAGTAATGAACAATGGTACATCTGAGAGAGAAATTCAAAGTGCATCATTTATCTTTTCCTATTTTCAATTAGGCCGAATAAAGTGTAAGATGGTTCCAAACTACACCACAGTAACAGGGTAAGTGAATTTATTACCACTAGAGTGCTAATCTTAGCAGATGGTAAAAAAATATTTTTAGCATGAAATATGCTAAAGCAATAAATCTGAACAAGGTAGATGTTATCAACTAATATCTCCCCAGTGTGAGGTAAAACTCCTGCATGACAACTCAGCATTCTTATAAACTCGGGGTGGATGCTGCGAGATGTAAGTCTCTGCATAGGATGAAAAATAACAGAAATTAGTAGAAAAAGCATTCAACGTGCAGTTTAACATGGCATACCGAGGAGAGGAAAGCGAGGTGCAGAATTTTGCTTAGCAAGATTTTTTTTCCCCTAGACAACTCATTTTTTTCTTACAGGAAATTTTTCATTGACTCTGGGAAAAATATAAATCCAGTAATTCTCTCCTGCTTTGAAAAAAAAGAAAAAAATAAAAAATAAAACGAGACGAAACATACTACTTAGTTTTTTAAATAGAAAATAAAAAGACAAACATTACAATCATCTTAAGAAGAAAAGAGGTGAAACTTGGGAGGGGGAAAGGACATAAAGAGAACCCTTCACTTGCCAATCTATAAGCATAACAAAAAATATAATAACAAGCAACAGGAGAACGAAAAATGGTTTCCACTGTTATCAACAGCACATTACAAAACCCTTTCAATGCAAAACTTAAGTCCTGTACCTTTGCAGCAATGAAGACACTAAAAATACATGGCGCAAAAAATGTTCCAGAAACTTCAGAGACTTTTTTTGAAGATAGCCACGCTGTGAGGCAACATATCATACTAAAACTAAAATTTGTAAGCATTTTCCACAGGTAAAATTGTCTTTATTTGTTTAAAACTCATAGTGCTGCTCACCTTTGTGAATGATCGTGAAAATAAATGTCAGGTTCCAAATTATAAATAAACAGAAAAAGTGGTTCTTTTCGAGGATAAGAAATCAGGATTTTGGCCCAAGCCTTTGCTTGAAACCATGAATAACAGTATAAACCTTCTGTTCCAAAAGGGCAAAATGAAATCAAATAAAATTAAGACAAATTTTAAAATTTACTTAATATATTTGAACGTGCATTTCAATTTTCTTAGAAGTATAACATCACTTAGAAGTTCACATCAGGAGACGAAAAGGAACCAGGAGTCTCTGGGCACTATTACAGAACAAAAGGGAGCGCAAAGACGGGCTGGGAGAAAATAAACTCCAAAATGGTGGGAAGGAGCTTAAAAAAAAAAAGACATTTATTCCCCTTATGAATTATGCTTTTTTTTTTTATTCCACCTTCTCCAACCATCAGGTAAAAAGTATTTAAAAAATAAACCAACTGATCATGAAGTAGCAAGCAGGATACGTGTGGCTCCCAAGTATCTCATCAGATTCCGCTGGCTCGGTAATGAAGTGGAACTGATGACCAGCTTATTGGCCACAATTAGACCAACGAACAACGGGAATGGAAGAAGCTCATACATTGAAAACAGGATAAAATTTATATACCGCAGGCTACAGAATCAGCCAGAACTATTCCACGAAGACTGTCCAAATTGAAATTAGTGTAATATATTTCCCCCAAAAAAGTTGTAATCTTCATTTCAAATCACTCGGCTGCTTGGCTCAACTTTTTCTTTTCAAATACATGAGTCCAGAAGCAAAGATGAGGAATGTATGTTTGTCTCAACAAAAGCTGAAAAGCTCAGTTTTGTAGTTTTAACTCAACAGCAGAGACTGTCACACGGAGAAATGCTTGAATGAAGGCTACAAGGTGAGTCCCACAGAATTTAAATCACTTCCTTATCTACTAAAGTATAAAAACTTGTAATAAAAATGTGCCTATAAAAATCGTAGAATTAATCTATATTGTGTCTTTACAGTTTAGCTTCAATAATAGAAGTAAAACAGATTGAGGTTTTAAAAGCGGCAATTTTGTTGCTCTAAGATTCGGGTCTTGCATTTTTACGCCTCGATTAAGCAGTTCCTTAATTCGCTCCGCTCAGGGATGCCCTTGTCTCACAGGCTGACCATACAAAGACACAATTAATTCAGAGTTTGTTTTTTTCAAGAAACCTCAGGAACTTTTTACAAACCTCACCCGAGCCCGCAGAGTTGAGCTGAGGGTTTGAGCTCTGCTGCGCTGGCAGAGGCTGGCAGGGGCTCCCTGTCTCCGGCAGGCACACGAGAGCCCTTTTTCAGACACAGAGATGCTCAGATCACGAGTAAATCACAGACCTCATTTAAGCCGGGGTTCCCTTTGCATCAGAAGCCATGCAGGAGGTGCCCCAAACAAAAGTGTTCCACGACTGGATGGAGCCTTCTCTCCAAGTGAGGCAGCGATGCCATTGCCATGAGCCCACGGTGTCACTTCAAACCTGTGCATTTTATAGCGCGTGGACCTGATGTGGCTGAACAGAAACCGCAGCGGGGAATGTCCAGCAGCATTCTAGCCACATAAAATCGTAAGTAACAGCAAAAACAAACAGCTTAGAAAAGCAAAGCAAGGCGCCTCTATATAATTCCTGAAAAGGATTTATAACCTATATAAACATGGATCATAAACCCATTGGCAAATAGATACAAGCTATTTCAGAAAGCTGCTTAGTTTATATGTCAGAACTGAGAATTCTGAATGAATGCAGCGTGCCAAAGAGATTGACTCCAGCTACTCAGGACACGTAACACCGGGGCTTGCGAATGTACTGGCTGTTCTTAGCAGAGACTTGATTTTTGATCCTTTTCAATGCTTGGATTCATGTTCAAGGACAGGGCACTCAGGTAATCTTATGAATGCACTTTGTGCTAAATGTCCGGATGAAAGATTTTCATACAAAAAAAAGCAGCTTACAGCATCTGGCCACTCCACTTCCATTCAGCACAGTACTGAAGGACTTAAATGGAGATATATACTGAGGGGTCACCACCCAAAGTGTAATATGCATGGCAGGGAAGCCTTCAATCACCTGTCATACAGAGTCAAGTTGCTATAAATCTTAGGAACAAGATGGTTTTTTCTTCACTATGTTTTTATGAGAAACAGGTTACTGATAATAACCGGTTTGACACTTTGACCTACTTCCCAGTGAATTTTGCATTAGTATTTTACTATACATACGCTGTGGGGATGAAATTTTCCTCTCAGAACTGCGGGATGGATCTGAGCTCCAGTGTGCTTTTCTTTAGGCTCAACAGCTGTGCGTTAGTCTGGGACCAGTGATGAGTCCCGCCTACGCAACACAGGCTGATTCTAAATGGTCCGCAACGTGCTCAACTTCCGGCAAGTCCACCTGGCTCCAGATTTTACTTTCAGTTATTTGTTGTATGTTTTCTCCTGTTGCAGAAGCCCTTAAAAGCAAGCCTGCTAAGGCAGGACACGGTTGAGACGGAACACGACGATCCCGGATCCCTACGGCCACTAGAAGGACAGCGTGCCGGTGATGAGCAAACCAAAGCAATCTTGTCGTTTCACAGGCGGGCAGCTGATAGGGTCAGTTCTCTCTGTTTCAGAGAAAGGAGGTAGCTGCACTTTTCAGCTCTAAATCCAGATGTCAGGAGATGCTCAGGAGCTCAAAATCATGTCTTTTTGTTGGGGTGCATCCCTGGTGCCCAGAGGTGCAATTCCCATTAAATTAGATGAACAGATATACCCCATATGTGAAATAAGTACATAAATGGACATGGAACTAGAGATTCATCTTGCGAGCAAGAGGTTTTCAGTGCAAATCAGTGGAAAGTTTTACGCAGGGAGAACACCTATATTGCGTGTTTCTTTAAGTTTTGGGTGTTTGAAGTGTCAACTTCAAACAAACAGCAAATCACAAAAACCACCAGCATGGTTGTTCTAATGTAATTTTGAAAAACATTTCATCTGTTTCAGAATAGAAAATGTTGAGGGAAGCCACGCCATCACTAGTACTTGTGTTATTTAACTAATCTATTCCTTCTAATGAAGAACCAGGAGAAATAAAGAAACATTGATCTTTATTCATCGACTTCCTAGTGAGTATAGTTAAAGTTGACACAAATCAATCACAATGAAGTTAAAAGGATAATATAGCATAATATGACCCAAGACTGTACTGGAAGTTTACTGACTGAAACTCAAAGTTTTAGCATACGGAGAGCAGTGAGCACCTTAGTATTTGGCATTAGAGCACTAAGTGGCGCAGCAGGAGTTCGGTTGGAAGTCTTTAGCAACAAAGAAATGCACAGAATCCTTACATCATACAGCTTAAAAAACAACCCAAAAAAGTCAGTCCAGTATATGAAAACACCATGGCCAGAACAGCCTTTTTGTCCCCCAAACGAGACGAGACGTGCACACCACGGGCACCCAGCGGGACGCGGAGCTCCAAAGGAGCAGCTCTCCTGCCTGGGAGCAGTGCAGGATTTGTCCTGCACTTGTGTCACCGCACTTCGCAATTTCAAAAAATATAACCCCAGTCCTTTGCTTTTCTCTTGTACAAGGTGATTTACACAGAACAAAGGGTTTCTTTTAAAAGGTCATCTCCTCCCACACTTCACACACTCCTAGTGATCTAACAGTGGGACAGCGAAATTCTCGGTGCTTGTAAACATTTTTAAATGTTTTCTCAGCCAAAGGAGATACAAAATATGGAAAGGTGAGGGTAAATAGGTCTCTTTTTGAGGGAATAAATGGCACTCTGATTTCCTTTTCTCTCGCATTCATTGCCATTAATAGAAAACCTTCCAGGCATTCTGCGGGCATTAAAATGCGCCAAAATATTTGCTGTCAAAAGTAAATCTGTTTATAGTTTTGCTTATGAGGAACACTTTCAAAGGCCGTTGGCAAATGGCAAATATACATGGCAATAAAGATCACTTCTGCCTTATGCTGTTTAAACATGGAAAATAAAGAAAAAAACAAGAAGTCTTTTGAGACAAGGGAAAGCAATATTAAAATCACAATTAACGAGACAAATTTAGTTTTTCTCACCATCCCTCTGTTCTGTGTAATCTACTGCCACTACCTTATTGCTGTTAGCTTCCTAGCAGTGTGTGTCCTCTCACGGAAGAAAGTAAGACCTGTTGCAGAACAGCATACTGCGGGTTTAAGACTGGAAGAAATTATGGTCTTCTAGCTAGTGAAATGATGACAAACATCTTTGCAGACATTTCAGAAACTCTTTTGCAAATGACTTCATACTGGTATTCCATCGTTAGCCCTTTACATTAAGACTCAGAGGAAATAAACCCCACTGTAATAACTAGTTACTGCTTTCATCCAGGTTCTTCTCATACATAAGCAGACAATTCCTTCTCTTCTGTAAAACAGACAAGAAAAAACCAAAACCAACCAGTAACAAAAATCTGTCTTCAAAGGCAACTTGTTGAGTCCTGTGGAGCTGTTGTAAAGCGGTCAAGGGCACAAAGAGAGTGGAGGAGACCCAGTTTGCGTGGACCTGGAGATGGAGATGCCTATAACGGTACCTTTGAAGGTACAGGTCTCTCCCTGCCCCTTTTCCTTGGCTGTGGCCCTTCAGCCTGATGAGAGGATCATGGACGTGGGATGTAGTGGAATTTTGTAAAACTACAAGCGGCAGGAAGGCAGCAGCAAAGCACCAAGTTTTACAGAGCCTGTATGGCCGGCCTGGACATGTGTGCTCACAATCTTAACCCACATCGGTGCAAGCCCAGCACAGTGCTGGGGACCCGGAGATGAGATGGGAAGAGGAGAAATGAGCTCTTCCCCCTCCACGGTGTTCAAAAAGTACACTCAGGGGTGCAGGTGAGCAATATTTTTTTCCAGCACAATCCCTTCTCAGGGTTTTGCATTCTTCTTTCCCCTCCCTCCAGGCTCCTCAGGGTGGAAATGAAGGGGGCAATAGGGCTTAAAGCTGATTCCCGTCATTTGGCAAAAGGACACATTTGGGCAAGGTGGAGGGAAATCGTGTCGTGCAATTTCTTTTCAGCTCTGTCTCCCCTGTTGCCTGGTGATGCTGGCACCCTCCGGGGCACCCGATATCAGCCCTTTCAGAAGGACTAAACTGACTCAAACATTGCAATAGAAATGAAAATAAAGGCAACCTTGCCTAAATCTCAAAACGGAAAACATGAAATTATATTAATTGGTTAATGTAATCAAAAACTAATTATCATAGCTATAATTTTCCTAGCCAGCCTTTTTTTTTTTCCCCTACTGATAAATAATAATTATGTATTGGCTACAATAACGTGATAGTCACAAAAGCACAATCCATTAAGATTTAACTGTAATGCCTACAAGTAAAAGTTTTGGTTTTTAGAGGATACTGTTAGGACCAAGCTCTGTAGGTGTTTCCTCAACGCCTGGGGTGAGGCAGCTCACCAGCTCGAGACGTCACACTGCTGGGAGTTCTGGTATCGCTGCAACGGCCTAAGGGCACCCAGGAGACAAGGTTTGTGGGCCCAGACTCCACAGCCAAGGACGGCTGGAAAAAAAAACCACCTTCCAGGCCCACAAGCCAAGGGCACCCAAAGACTTTCCAGGTGCAATGTGTCCCAAGCAGCAGGTACTCTGTGATTCTGTGAGTCTGCAGCCAGCACTGCTGTCCCAGGAGCAGAAAAGGACTCGGATCCAGAATGACAAACTGGTTCGTCCCTTCCCTGGGAATACAAGCGCCCCCAACGGCCCTGGCCAAGGAGAGCTCAGCTTTCCGTTAGACCCAGCTCAGCTGTGCGGGGCGGAGGCTGCGCCCGCTCTGCAGGGGAAGCAGCAGCAGCAGCCCCAGGGATGATGCTCTGGTTTCCGCTCCCCCTGTCACACAGACCTGTGCCAACGCTCTTCCTGCCCCAGAACCGTTCTCTGGACACCGGAGGTGAAACACCAGGTTCTCTGCTGCACACATACACAGAGCACGGGTTTAACTCTCATTCACAATGCTCCCCCTTTGCAAACACCGCAGTGAGCAATGCTGGGGGCGTGGTTGGTTTTACCACTGATCAAAACCAAACGTAGCCTGAGACAAACCGAACCTTTAGCTTTTAGCCCTAATGCAAATGGACCTTTAAAATAGAAATAGCACTTACAATTAGCTGAAACTCCAGCAGCCAGCGGTGACATTAATGAAACGCTTGGCAAGAACAAACGCTGAGTCATGTAAAACTGACAAAATAATATGGGCAGTTATCACCAAAATGCATTATTTATCACTGCAACCCATTGACGCCTGTGCTTACACAGGAACCCTCCTGTGATATTGAAGGCCAAAGTATCTTCTCTCCCTAACAACAGTGTTGTATCTTTGGCAACTCTAGCAGGAACTCAGAAAATCAATAGCACTTCATGAGCAAGGTCTCGGGCTTCTTCTTTTACGAGGATTCTGTCAATGCAAGTGGCCATTACTGTACTTTAAAGGCATGATATAAAATTGCTTCGACAAGATATAAGACACACGGTTTGAAAGAACCTGGTGAGAGTATTTTAGTCAAAGTTAAATAGTTTCATCACGTAATTACTTCTATTGGCACATCTCCAGCTGGATACGCTCATGCAGGGTATGCGCTTTCTGCGATGGGCTGGGGAAATTGTACGGGAGGTCTGTCGATTTGATGCAGGTTGATCTAAACAAGGTCAAACTGCTAAAATGGAGCCACAACCAAGCATCCAATACTATTGACAGTAACACAGGAACAACAAAGTTGCTGTCTTTTTTTTTCTCTTTTTTTTTTTTTAGCTAAGTGGTCTGAAAGTAGTTTAAGTTTTATTGCTGAAAAATATGTCACCGTGATTTGCAGATTGGTAATTCATTTTCTAAGGACTGTTTAGAATTTATTCAGGGGGAAAAGGAAGCCGTGCTGGTTCCTATAACTGATTCACATTATACGACGAAATTTAACTTTTGTATTTTATGGGATTTTATGAATTCCACTAAAACCATTAGCTGGTTGTCTCTTTGTGATTAAATTTAACCACTTATGCAATACTTCAAACTGATGACAGTCTCGCCTGTATTTATGTTTTCTTTTGTTTAAAATGCATGTATCTCAGAAAACTACCACCTTGCAGAGAAAAGAAAAAGACACTTACATAGATTCTCTGTGAATGAGAGTCCCTGTGAGTACCAAAAACTTCACCTGAAAATGGAAGAGTTAAAATACTTTCTGCACGGAAAGGGTTACCCAGAGCAGAGATTTAACACTATTTATTCTCCTGAAAAGACTTTTAAAGTGCTAAATACTTCAGTTCCATGGCTCAGCACCACTCCCAGGCTTGTCTACACCAGTTCACTGGAGGTTCTTTTGTTAAGAGTGCTCCCTTCACTTCAAACCTTCCAGGTTTGGGTGATGGGTGGGGTTAGGACCACTGCCATTAGACGGTTTAGGTGAACCGAGATTTGTTTGGCTTTTTAAACCTAAGCTACATCAATAGGCTTCGCAGCATCAATTCCTGTGGCCTCATTTTCTGCCCCAGAACCACGTAACAGCTCTCTTCAGTGTCAGGCTATAAAAACGCCGCTTTAGTGGGCTGAAGCGCGTTATTTCATACTGGTTTAACGGAGGATACTGGCGATAGCCAGGCTGGCTGGCCCCGGCGGGTCAGATGTTATGACATGTGGCCGTGAACAGTCTGAGGAAAGAAAACTGTCCCCAGCGGGACATAAGTCACTTTGCACCCTTCGGTCTGCGAATCGGAGAACAGTCCTTGATCCTGCGTGAACTGAAACGATTGATATGTTGTATCTACGGAACAAAACCTCTGTTTGTACACACACGGGCAGATAATGCAGACATCCTATGCAGAGATGAGTTTCCCATATTAAATTGCATTGATGAAGCTACTTTGATGGCTGCACTTGTCCTCTAATCTAGTTCGGTTGGCTTTGGTTCCAACTTCACACAAATGAACCGCTTCAAACAGTTTCTTGCTTTTTTTATTCCGTAATTAGGCGGTCTGGGGCTTGAGACAAGAAATATTTAGTCCTGGAACAATGACAGAAGCAAAAATGAATCCTGTATCACCCAGCAAAGCCAGACATCGGGTTTCTGACCTCCATAAAACCCCCTTCCTTCTATTTCCAGTGAGACACTCTCATATATATCTCTGCAAGCTATGTCAAGGTCTCTTCGAAATTTTTCTAATACATTCATTATTAGTTCTGTATCTCTCTATCTGATGCTAAGTCAGTTCCTTCAGACTGAGGAGTTAAAGGTTCAGGAATATGATAAACAGTATTGATCACACTTTTAAAAGTAATTTTTCTATCATCTGAAATATTCCCCCTAAAATGGTAACTGCTTGGCTATGCTATACAGAACAAATCACTGCATTTCTCCTACAGGGTGTGATTTTCCAAACTTGAGACTAACAAGCCTCTTAGAGCACACGATGGCTGAGGGACAATAAAATCCACAGTCACAGCTGACTAAATGTCAGAAAGATCACAAATATCCTATCACAAATTGCATAAGCTGATCATGCGTTCTTGGAGCCTACCAAAGCGTTCAGTTATATGTAATTGTCACCTCTCTTAGAGGCTCCTGAAATACTTATTTTTTAACGTATTTACGGAAACATTTTCGTTTTCACTGTTCCTGCTAATTTATGTTTATAAGGCCTCTTGGTTTCTCCTCCTTGATTTCTGTAGGACCATCCTCTCTATTAAAAGGCCTTTCTGTTGCCACTATGGATCATGATTATCGGCTACAGGGAGAGAGCGAACGCAAAGAAAATGCTCATTCGTATGACAGTTATGCACAAGGATCATCTAAACAGTACACTATATAGTCTATGGGGCTCATTAAAAAAAATAAAATAAGATAAAATTCTAGGCATTTATTCCACCTCCCATCCATTTCAGGTGCTATTAACCTATGTGCTTTCTCCCCCTACTCTTCACTGAACAACCCTTGAAACTTTGGAATCCTTGGGTGGGAATCTGAGATCATACCTGAACATCTAAGTGCTGTTTTCCAGGCGCTATGAGAGCAAAACATGTTAAATAACTAGCCATTAATGTCAAAAAATCAAGCTTTAGCGTACATTTTTGGCATTAATTTTATAAGTGCCATAAAACAAGCTTTTTACTGGGTAGTTTTGGTATATAATTTCTTCCACAAGAAGAACAGTTTCTGTATAGTTAACACATGTGGCGGGGTAAGGAAGCATAAAAACAACACCACTGTAAAATTCATACTAAATGATGGAAATAATAACTAGAATACGTGTAATTTGAGTAGCAGCCTGAAACAACGGGCAGGGGCTCGAGCGGCGCAAAACCAGACGAACTGCAAAGCAAAGTGGTCAGACCCTGAGACCTGAACAGAACAAGAGGTGACGCATTTATTTTTTTTTCCTCCGGTCAAAGACGCACTTGGCCTGGGGAACTGAAGTACTTGGAGGAATTCAAGGAGATGTGCTGGGTCCGAGCATCTGGAGGCCTGTGCGGGTACGGGGGATGCTGCTCGCCGAGGGAGGGAGGGATGGACATCTGCGCATCCTCGAGTGGGACCCAGCCCTGTAATTTTCAAAGTAGAGCAGCACAATGTTATTTAGCACAGGTGTCTCCGTAATTGTGGCACTGAGAGGAATCAGTGCTCAATGGCCCACAGCGTCCCCCTTCCACCGGCAGGGTGGGACAAGTAGGCCGCGATGCAGGGAAAAGAAAAGTAGGAATCAGTACAATGCACAGCGCAAACATGCATTTTTAGCTCCACGCTGACTCTCCGGTGTGACAAATATTTATTCAAGTGGTGCAGTTGCTGTTCAAAACCAAGTTTCCTCAATCGGGAAAGCATAATAAATTTAACGCCTCTACAATTTCATACTCGTGTATCAGGAGCCATCTTAAAACGTTTCCGTTTCTTTCGGAAGTAATTACGTTTCCCACATAAAAAAGGTATATGTCAGACCAATATAATCTTTTAGGCTTTTTCATTCCAACTACTGCAGTTTTAGAAACAATGGAATTCCTTTCGGAGGACAAATGACACGAACAAGTCAAACGGTAATTTTAAGCAGCAGTATGAACATCAGCAGAACGAGGCAAGCCCGCTGTATTCCAGTTCTATCCTTGCACAAAAATGTGTGAACCCACAAAACTCCGGTCTGAGCGAGAGTAAAAAAACTTGATGTTCACGGGAAGTGATACTCCTGCCGTAAATCTACAGGGAGCAACCTCACCAGAAGAGGAAAATGTGTTTATTCCTGTCTAGATAAAAGCAGAACTGATCAGAACTGCACCCTGAGAAGCCTCTTTGGGAGCTGCCACCGAGCTATGGGAAGACGGGACAGAAACCTGTAGAGGCCACTTATTTCCAGCAAGAGTCCCCAGTGAGCAGGAGCCCAGAAGGCCCACTGAGGATGTGGGGTTCTCACGACCTGGCATTTCTGAAATGGGGACAGGCAGAAACATCAAAGCGGTCACCCTGAAAGTTTAAAAATAATAATAATAAAAAAAGCTCTTTCTTGGAAATTTAGAAACAGTTAAAAATTCAAAACCTAATGATAGTTCTAAGCTTTCGTATTAGTTCTGGTTGTAAAGTATGGCTGTTAAGGCTACACACAAATATTACTGCCCTTAAACCCACGTTAAATATATGGCTGGAAATACAATCAAATTGCCATCTTCATAAAGTGCGCCTTCAGCTAGAAAAACACTCAAACAAGGGACTATAAATACCAGCAGGGAGCATCCTCTGGGTTTAAAGACAAGCAGAGACACACACATACAAACACCTTTAATGCCAAACACACAAAAAGAAACGCTCAAAAACCTCAGTAGCTTTTATACTTACAGAAAATGAGAAGGAAAAACCAAACGTGAATCTGGTTAGTTTGAAAACACGCAGTATTTTACAATATAGGCAAGCATACAGTTTATTGTGCATTAAAACAGCACAGTCTTTTAAAAGGTTTTTAATGTGGCTTTTTTCTAAAACAAAAAAGAGAAGGTAACATATTTGCTCTGTATGATCTCATCCTCTCAGATTTCTGAATAATTCTCCTCTAACAGCAATTGGACCCTGCTATGCAGATCAATTAAGAAACAACACTATCATTATAAAACCCCACACAGAAGAGCAACGTGGGGCTTTGCAGCAAGTATATAATTGTGCAAGCCTCAAAGATGCATAAAAGGCAACCGCAGGGAAGCTGACTATGCATTTCTTATTAAAGACGACAACAAAATTGTCCCGAACTCTCTTAAAATTAAGAACTAAACATTCAGTTTAAAATACCAAATGAGAGTTAATGAGACACTTTTTCCAAATCGATAATTCAGAATTTTTCAATAAGTTTCCTATTAGCATTTCCCCATCCCCCCAAATACCATTATTTTCTCCCAGCTGTATAAATAGTCTTAGAGAGTATGGCCTGAATGAATGCACCGTTCAGAAAACAACATAATTACAGCCATTTCCAGCAAACTGGGTGCCAAAAAAGTTACAAATTAATTGAAGGTTAGCACTGAAAATTAAATCCTAGTCAGCTTGAAGTCATGTTTTCGGCTAGTTTCTAGAAAATGAAAGAGGAAGCTCACTCTTGCGGTGTTCCATCACCTCGGTGGAGAGAACTCGAAGGTTCAGCTCAACAAGTGGTTTGTTCTATTCCATCATGTGAAAAAAAACCCTGCATTTCTCCCTGTGGGCATTTCTTGTTCTCAGCCTGTTTCCCAGGTTCTCCAAACAGAGACTAACAACACTTCTGGGCTCCTCCTCGCTCCTTCTGGCCATGGAGTCTCTCCGGAAAAGAGAAAACCCTGTTCAGGTTGTCCCCGGTCATCATTAGGTAAGTCTACATCTTCAGTCTCACCACCACACACCTCTACTCTGGCCCGTTTTGTTGCTCTGTAAGCTCTTTTAGACATATTCCTGAAACATACTGGCCAAAAAAATTTACTACTAGCGTAGAAAAAGCAAGGAAGCGGAAAGCATCCCTTCAAGATAAACACACCGGTTTAGGTATTTCAGACCTTCACGTGGGGTCTAAACACACAAAAATTTAGCAAGAAGGAAAGATACGACATGCCCGCACCAAGAACTCAATCAAACAACCGCAGTGAAGTCAGAGGGCACAATAATAAGAATAATGTTCGGAAAAGCCCTCCCATCCCGCTCGGAAGCAGCTGTGGAACCTGCTTGTTCCTTTGCTCAGCCCTGGGTGGAAGCGCAGCGTCGGGAGCTGAACAACCAGCTGGATTTTCATGCTGCAGGCACACATCAGAGATGGGCTGACATTTTAAATTTTAAATCAATTCCCAGAGTTATCCAGAAACACATTCTTACTTTACATGAAATCCCCAAAGCTTTTTCTATCTTTGCTCGAAAGCGCTGCCCACGTGTGTCTTGGTGCTGCACACTATCCACGTTAGGCAAAACACTCAAACCAGATCTCGGCAATTAAACTTGCATTTCAGTGTTTTGCCTGAAAGGGATAGAAACACGTCCATGTTGAGAACTAAAATCCAGGAGGCTTCCCAGCATATAGAAATTAAGCTTTTGGTCCAAGGAGGATGATGCTCTGCTTTGCTCCCTTCTTCCCTCCCAAATCAAAGCACTTCCCTGAGGAGACACCTTCTCCTACTTGGATTTTCCACTCCCTTTGGGAACCTGCTAAGGCCTCCTCATCCTGAATGAATTTCCACATCCATCTCCCAACTCGCAGGAATCCGCTGGCACCATCCAGCTGAGGAGCGGCAACCACGAGCGACTCTGACAACCGGCTCATAGAAAAGTTACAAAGTCCCCTGAAAGAAAAGTCAGCAAGAGAGACCAAATAACCAGTGACGGAGCGGCCAAGGCACCCCACGAGAAGGAAGAGGCCAGGGGCTGGGTGTCTGCTTTAGGAGCTTTTTACTCTTGTCTTTAAATGTCTAATATTGAAGGCCTAACAGCAGAGAATCCGTCTCCTTCCTCGCTCCCTCCTCGGTGCCGCAACCAGCCTGCAACACACCTGAAATCACCAACCCAGCAGCACGGCAATGAGAATCTCAGCATCCAAACTGACCAAAAAAATCATATTTGCTTCCTGGGCGAGGAAATATTACCCCAATATTCAATTGGGTTTTTTTTAGCATAATTAGCCTTTTGGGCATTTAAAAAAAATAAACAGGGAAGCTTTAGGTCAAAGGCTGTTGCACAGAGAGCCTGAATTTCGAAAACATTCCTGGCAAGTATTTTCTGACATATTCTCAGCCTCTCCATTCTCTGTTTTTGTTGTTCTTTTTTTATCCAGGAAGGGTACATAGAGGGCATCTAAAACTTTAGTCAATAGATCCATTATTATGATTGGCTGAAAACCATAAAATGCATCCATCAAGCCATTGTGTTGCATCTCGTGTTAAATTATGGTGATAAATAGTCCTTTTCTCGTGACGTCACCTACTAATCTATTCAGAAACCCATTCCCCGCTGCCATTATGCATCACTCACGCTCATGCCAGCTCGCTGAAAAATCCTCCGCACGCCGCGGCCCCGCAAGCCTGCGTGGTACTCAGCGGAGACAAATATTTCCTGTTGCTTTTATGTCCTATTGTGAAACAATTGTTTTTCTGGTTCCCAGAGTTACCCCAAGCGTGCAGTAATGTCCTCAGCTATCAGCTTTGGGCATTGTAGCTCATGTACTTTTAATTGTTTACAACTTACATCAGAACTGGATTGAGTCCATTTGTACTCATATTGTTTTATCACTACAAGATGATGCATTTTGCCACCTTCTTCTAGGTCAAAATTGAATCCTATTGAGAGTCTTTGAACAGAGAACTAATATTCACAGGAGCTGAGCTGGGGATGTATAGCAATATTATTATTATGTTTGGGATTTTGCTTTGAATTTAGACAAATCTTTCTTGTATAATTAGATTTCATAACACTTGAATTATAGCTTACAAAAACAACAATGAACAAGAATAAAAATATTTGGCTAAAATTACTTTAAATCAAATTATTGCCTATGAAAACAAAGAACATTACTAGCTTCAGGTTTTTTTTCATGTTTCCTTATTATTATACATCCATCTTATCTTTTGTTTAAATAAACTGCCTTTTTCTTTCCTCATTTAGGAAAGAACAGAAGAAACAGGATAAGTCAGGGCCAGCTTTTATAAGATATTGGTCTTACATTTTGGCACTAACTGAAGAAAATTAGGGATGTATTCTAACGACGGTAGAAATATCTTACGTCTACAATTCTCACTTAAAATTAGAAAAACAAAACCAAAAATTGGGCTTATTTCCTACTTCTAACATCTACGCAAAACAAAGTATGATGTGGAGGAGCAGTGTCAAAAGAACCGACAGCAAAACCATCGTATCATTTCAGACTCATATAATCTCCTTTTCTTGTTATTATCAGCAGGATAACATAAAAACAAAACTAGAGAAAGCACACAGCACCTCTTCGTACACAGAACACGCAAGGATCTGCATCACTTAACGCACAGAAAGCAGCTATTTTTCTCCTTTCCTTTCTCTTTGGTGTTTCCAGCACTGCTAAATGTTGAACTAAGCCTGAGGGAAGTGGGCTTCAGCTCAAGATGTGAACAAAAGCCTAACGGGTGTAGTAATGACTCTTCTCATCGCCCCTCTGAAGGAGGAGCGGACCCACAATGAGGCTGGAGAGTGGCCGCTCTTATCAGCCGGACTTTATTCCCGGCCGTATCCGAGCATCACCCTTTGACATCCGCGGGGTTTTGCTGGTGGTGATGCTGGAGAGACCCTTGAGACCCCCTTCTCCTTATCCTACAGCTGGTGGAGCTTCCACTTTTCGTCGCTCTCAAAAAGAAAGAAGGCAGGAAGCAGAAAGAGCTGAAACGGCGCCGCCTGCTTTCCGCGGTGACAATCGCGGAGCAGCGGCTGCATCCCGCCCGCGGCACAGCGCGGCCCACCTCCCGCTCCGCTCACCAAACATACACCCGCCTCATTAACAGGGGATCGGGTTCTTTCACCTGCATGGCTATAACACAAGAATAGAAGGGACTGCCCCCGGAGACACACCAACCTTTCGTGTACACCACAAACCGCAAGAAATAGCTCGGATCCTTTCTTTATGCACGGCCCTTCTTTGCTCTTAAGGCACTGGTTCCAAAAGGTCCGGGGGAAAAGGCTGAAAAGTGAAAATGATCATTCTAATATTTAGAAGAAAGGATTTAGCCTTCTGAATCATCCCCAAACGATTATGCGGAAGAACCATTCTTAAACCTAAAGCTCACCAATATACTAAATCCTTGTAATAGAATCCGCAGAGCTACTTAGCAAAGAGAATAATGCCTCGTGCCCCTTTTTCTCTCATTCCTGTTGTAGCTCTAACCTCCGGCCTCTGTCACTGCTTTTGCTGGTAAAATGATGAAAGAAGGCACTGTATACTTAATAAATTGCATTGGACTGGAAGGACTAAATACCTAAATATGTCTGAACATTCAGCAAAAAGATTCAAGGTAGAAGAGGAATTTTACTTCTAGAACCCCTAGAAAGCCATGAGAAAGTGGAAATACAGCTGAAGTACTTTTGGGGAATGCAAATTGTCAACATAATTTTCAAATTCTTTTCAAATTCAAATTCCAGCTTCTGTTGAGCGCTGATGTACAGTACATAAGGTACACTTTGGGTAGCGTCAGCTACGAACATTTATAGAAACTTTCTTTCCTTCATCCATTGAAAAAAATAAAGTCTAAGTATGATACGTTCAAAGACGATTCGCAAAATTCTGTCTTTTGCTTATGTAGGCAGACTGTCAGCTGAAAGCCTGCCCTGGAGGCCTTCATCGGAACAGAAACCTGGAAACCCACCTGAAGGGGCTGCCCAGAACCAAACATCTGGACAAGATCCATGCAACGTCAACTGGAATTTCATAAAGGCAGAATCAACACAAATATCTTCTTCATGTTTGATATCTCCCAATTTATATTATCAATCAGAACCAGAGATGTAAATTCTGAGGCAAAAATGGGGAATAAAGGGCGGGGTTCGATGCAGTATTAATCCAAGAGCAGGGTAGCACCAAGTCAGTCTGAAACGACCTGTCGAAATGACCTGAATATTGTGAACAATTTTCACCACAACGGTACCAAAACACATTTTGCAAACGGCGTTCAGGGTCTGACTTTCAGAGGCACTCAAGCACTTGTTGGTGCTGTGCAGAGGGTTCAAACAGGGCTAGGACTGTGCAGAAAAAATAGCCATAAAATTTAGGCAGCCTTTTATACCACATCTTTGCACTCTGTGCCTTCAAAACCTGATTATAACACGGTTTAGTTCTTCCCTGCTTCATAAGGGTAATAGCTGCTGATGACTGAGGCAATAAATACCATCTTGCAGAGTGTCACATGAAAAAACAGTAATTTTACATTTTCAAAACACTATCTAGACATTACCTTATTGAGTGTTATTTACAGCGAGCTGCAGCAGCGGATCGCTCTGCTTTACTTTTCCAGAGATGTGCTATTGCTCTATGAAATCAAGTACACTTGTCTTATTCCACTGACTTCTGAGGGACTATTTCTGTGAGGCAAGGGATATATTTATCCCACTGCCTGCTGCCCACTGTATTTACCTGCTAAGTGTCTATAGAACTAGGTGATAGTATCTATAGTACTAGGTGATAACGCGCTATTCTGTTTTCAACAATCTGGAGTGCAATGGAATACACCATTAATTCTGATAGGTCCGTGAGAACACCTTTGAAAACGTTTTAAAAGATAGATTAGTGTCTCATCAAGGCAGAGATTAAGTGAAAATACTTCCAAATTTGTCATTCAGCATTGTATCTGTTGGGCTATTTATTATTTCATAGTGCGTGCAAAGTAATAGATCAAATACAGGCTCCTTGGAGATATGAATGCTTTTTAGTATATCTAAATACACTGGCCAGCAAAACTGCACCATGGCATTTTGCTTCTTTCCTACGACAACTACGAGTTTGTCACTGCCCGTGGAGACAACGCCGGTCCCCAAGCGAGCTGCACGTGTGGGTCAAGAAATCAAAATTCTCTCTTCTTCCGCGGGCCAGACAGGTCCGTACTGCTCAGAACAGCCACGCGATGGGCTGCGCCCCACACTCACACCTCTCCTAAGTGTACATGTTACACCTGGGCTCGAGATGCTCCTTGAGCACCTCTACCTGCCGAGCAGTGGGCAGCCACTAAACCCTCGGAGGGAGCTGCGCATCGCGCTTCTCCCTCACAGACGCGAGAGACGGACACAGCAGACAGCAAGAGAACGGAAAAAGAACTTACTTTTCCCTTCTCTCGTCTTCACGATTTCACATAAGCAAATATGGGAAGTAATACCGCAGCATATTGTTTGCAATATGCTCTCTTGGCCATAGGGAAAGGAAACAGTTCGAGGATTCTTTTAAAAGCAGTTAGCATGACATATAGTCTTGATATTGCGCTTAGATGATGCCTTCCTTCTGCTCATCTTACTTATTTAGATTTCAAGTCCTCCTAGCAAGAGTCCTCCTCTCAAATACATTTTGAAAATCCAGTAGAGTTCTACCGTAAAATAATTAAGATATTATTAACATTCATCCTTACAGCTTCTCACTCCCCTAATTTCTTGCGAAAACGCTCTGCTGAAAACAGCAAGTTGAATGTTCCCTACCGTAACGCTTGTGATTCTCCAGGTACTTTGTTAATATAGGACAATTAAAGAAAATCAGAATGACAGTGATTATCAAAGACAAAAGATAACATCATATTCCAAGAACAAAAATAGGACGTGAGACCTCAAAATATCTTTACACAAATATCAAAGTTACAAAGAAGTGAAGGGAGTTAAAAAGAAATTATTAATAACAAAAGGCTTTTTTCCCCATGCCCTTGAGATCATTCACGGCATTCTGATTTGAAAGGAGGAGGACAGAAAGAGAGTAGAAGGTTGTCTAAAATTCTACGTTGGAAACAAACAGGTACAGACAACGAAAGAATAAGCATGCCGAAAACTGTGGTTCTCTAGTAAGAAATGTTGATGTATAAGTCAAGCCTATAGAAGGAGAAATCGCCATAAACAACAAAGGGAAAATGTAGATGTGAGAGACAGAGAGATGCCAGGCAACAATCAAAGCAAACAGATACATAAGCGAGTTATTCAGACCCACAGTGGAACTCCTGTTATCCTCCCGTTATTACGAGGATTGTGGCGTGTGCCGCAAAGTCGCACACAATGTCCCAGGACACACTTGAAACGCAGCAGAGAAGCTCTTGACTTCAAGGATCCCGTATTCAGTCTCCAGTGAAGACACAGGGTGAGATATCACACATCTAAAGAATATCATATAGTTAAAAGCTGTCGGAGGAGAAAAGGGGAGATCAGCTGTCTTGAGAGATAAGGCGAAACATTGACTCTCCACAGAAATATACTGAAATTAGGACTTAACAAGGTTCCCACACAGACAACAACTGCAGGTCTGACACACAAAATTGGGGTTCTCTATATTTACTGTGCATTTTCTCACAAATGCTTTGATCCTAGTTAAATGAGCTTTACTTTTGGAAGGAGGACATACAGTCACTCACTCACTACCCCTAACTAATCTGAAGGGAGGCCAGAGTAACACCAAATAACAGACGCGTGCACTAACCAAGAGATGCATCTGTGCCAGCATTTCCAGCGACCCCTCCAGGCGCGGGGGCAGAAATACCCAGGGTGAGCACCATTTGCTCATCAGTATCAAGGTAACAAGAGACAGGAAAAGTTTCAAGTTTAATATCCCATTTCCAGCACCCCTTCTCTCAAATACCTTGTTCAAACGCGAATCCCAAAAGGAGTGGAAGAATTTTTTATTTCCCCAGAATCACGAGCTAATATATTCCGTGGTGAAGATGGAGGACAGAGGAATACAGATTTCAGTCTGCTACCTCCACAGCACTTTGTAAAAACAAACCCATTTCTCTGAGAGAGTTGTCATCCGGCAGCTGTTTCCCAACCTCTCCTTTCTTCCCAGCCCATCGCAGGTACTGTACTTCACACCTCTACATGCAGGTTAAAATATTTTACGACAGCTATGCTTCACCAGCAGAATCCAGCCAGCAGTAGACAAAGATGTGCTCAGAGCTTCATGAATACATTCAGCAGTTAGGAACTGGAGAGAGAGGAGCACAGGGAAATGGATTTAGCGTCTGCATTTTTTTTTTTTCTGGCCATGAAACATTTTTCCTCTCATTTAAAGAGCTGTGTTTGACTAGTTTGACATGTTGAAGATCCAGCTGGAGAGCAGCACCAGATGAGACCACGCTCACCAGCACCAGAAAACGTCTCCAGTGCATGTTTCCCTGCCAGCGGTTGCTGGGAAGTGACAGGCTGAGCGGGGCCCGCGGATCAGCTGTTCCATTCCACTCATTCCACACGCAGGGCTCGAGAAGGCACATGCTGGTGAACTCACCCAACCGCTAAGTAGATCAGCGCCCTGATAGCAAACTGCGGGGGAAACTTGCACAGGGGGATTAGGAAGGTGGCAGCAGAGCCTTCCCCATGCATAAAGCACTGCCTGTGCCGCGGGCTGCGCTGCGCTGGGAAGCAATACTGACCGCTCCGTTATGTGAACGGGACCTGTGCGATGCTTTGGCTACATCAGCGGTAATAAATGTAGTAGTGCCGGGGAGTACTCCCGGGCACCGAGACAAGATTGTCTGCGCTGAAGTTATCAGCACTGGGCCAGGGTCAACTGCTGCTCTCCCAAACAGCTCCTGGGTGCAGTTCGGGACTTAACGTGGGGTACAGACCATTCCCAATTGGCGATTTAGAACAGTACAGAGGTAGACCAAGCACAGGGCAGCTCATGGTAGGCCTGAGGCCAACAGAAAGAGAAAGCTTCTCATCAGCTTTCTCAGCCTAGTCCTGTCTTTTCACCTCTGATTAGTCGGCTCGTGAGGATCTTGGCTGGAGAATGCCACTGGCTCCCTGTTTGATTGAGACGGGGGTAAAGCTGCCGGCGTCAAGGGAAAATAGACACTACTGCATTTCTCGCCTTGCTCTGAACAATACTGCCTGCCATTGATACAGTCGCCGGCGGTGTCTTTTCTTAGTTTGATAAGACCTGATAAGACGTGAGCTTCAACGTGTCCACAGATCCCACGGAGAAGCAAGGCCCCAAGTCTCTGCTGAAGCTGAGCGGCCAGTAGCAGCTCCTTCAGTTAAAATACATTTTATAACATGCAGAAGTACACAACTGTTGGGCTGAACAGGAAAGTGATGCCTCCCTATGGAAGCTAAAATTTCCAAAGAACAAATAATGCCTCGAGACAGAGTAATGAGAAACCTTGCCATGTACCAACCTGAAGCTATCTCACTACTATATAAGAATTATCTTATAGATTGTACGGATTCTTTCCAAGATGTACTACATTTTGCTTCTTCCTAGGTTTTAAATTATTTTGAATGAACTATTTCTAAATGCTTTAAAAATCAGACACCCAGCGCTACATTTACCCAATCTCAAATCGGTCAATTGGTGACGAATTTCCCTGCGTGGCAGATAAGCTTTAGAGGACAGTAACGGCAAAGTGGACACAATTCTCCAGGAATAACGAAATGAATAAATAAATAAATGCAACATGGACAAGCAGTCAGAATCTCTGTCAAAGATGTAGGGTGCCTTGGGTATAAATCAGTGTAGCTCCACTGACTTTAATGACATCAGGCCAGTTTCAGACAGCTTGACACCTCCCTCAGTTTGGGCTGTTAGCAACACCATCAAAGGCATCATCAGCTGTTCTGCTGTTTGCCCCGCTGCCGGGGCCAAAGGCATATTCTTCATCTGCACCTAAAAAGAGCTCCGCAGCACCCAAAACCTAACGCATCTAAAAAGTGTTCATGGTTTTGTTTGGAGTCAGGTAAACGAATCAAGATTGTTGGGGTTTTTCCCCCAAACAAACACGCTGAGTGTTTTTGTTTTCTATAAAAAGAGAAAAGGTTCCAAATTGAAAACTCTTTCATTATAATTTTTAAGACATGCCAGTTCTTCCCTAAAGCTCTGGCTGGATAATGCTTCTGAGATGATCTGACCAGCTATTTCTGACTGCAAATCAGGGGACATGATTAGATCCTAAGTGGCTTAAGACCTGGCTGCTTCGTAAATCTCTTCTCTTCCTATTGTCATATCAACAAAGATCAGCAAACTGCCAGACTCGGAATCCCTTTCATATAAACAACAGGAATTGTTTTAGCTTTAGACAAGCCTCAATTTTGGAATTTTATCCCTTCTGATTCAAAGACCCACTTTATTAACCTTCTGGGGGTATGGCAAAGACTATCTCTTTTAATTAAGCAAATCAAGAACTGGGCAGCTGAAGGCCAGGGAGTCTGGGTTATTACTGCTATGATTACTTTGAAACAGTATTATTTATTTGATAGTGCTTGCTGCTACATCCTTACTTGTAGCGTTATACAAAGGTGCTCAGAAAACAGGATCGCCTTCTTTTAAATATCGATCAAAATAAACAGGAGCATGTTAACAGAGGACAAAGGCAGGGGCTGGCACCATAAAGACAACCAAGACCTGGCACTATCCTGAAAGTTAGCAGTTTTCATATGAACAGGCAAATAAAGCAAATTGTGTGGCAACCCACAATTTTTTGTCTTACTAGGGTGCAATCCTTGTGGTTTTATCTCCGGTCACAAGTAAAAATGGCTCAGATTTTTTTACTGAAAGGGTTGCCAAACTTTGAGAACAAGCATTCGCTTCATAAAATATAGACAGAAGAAAACCTAAAATTACTGGGGCCAGAGTCTCTTGGGCCTTAGAGAACCATGGGCTCAATTCATCTTTGCTGAAATGACCTAACTTTCGAAAGCCTCGTGGAACAACGGCTTGTTGAATTATAGATTGTCATGTTGCCTCCCAGACGCTGTTTTCCTTCAAAGGTGCCCTGTCCTTCTCCCTCTCCCCCTGATTCACAGCCGTGTTCTCCGACAATTCCTTCCCCGTGGAAACACCAGTTGTGTTCCATGTTCTTTTGGCACATGAAGTATTCGCTGCATCACCTTAAAGAAAACTTTGCCCAGATTTCACATTTTTGCTTTATTCAGAAATTGCCCCATGTTTCGAAGCACGTTCTATGTCCAGTGCTGTACCTTTGTTTTGCAGTGAGTTACAACCGCGCGCGGTTCCATCTGCAATTCCTTCAGATCGGAGCACCGCTGGCTGAGATCAAATAAGGCACACAGACCATTTGACAGAACCAATAAAGCCACTCGATGCCCACATTAACACATCCTTGCTGTAAGGTGTCATCTGACAAAAACACTGGGGCAAATGGTAGGCAAACTATGCAGGTTAGAAAATACCAATTCCATACATTTGTTACATTCTTTTAAAAGAAAATGTGCCATTATAAGATAATAGCTGTGTCTAAGGTTCATAAAAGAACATAAAGAAGTGAGGTGTTCAAATTACGTTCCTCACTTCTACTGTTTCTGCTTAACTGGTCATCTATCCAAGACTACCAAATATCCTAAGATATATTTCAGCACCACAGCAATGACTGGCGATAGCAGCAATGAGATTGCAACAATGACAGACTGTCCCCAATGAATATTCCCCCATAATAAAACCGCTCTTACAATCTGTGCTCCTCCCGTGTTTTCTCAAGGCATCGTGAATCTAATACTCAACTACTGTAAATCACTGTAGCTCCGCAGTGATCACCAATTTAAAACAGATAAGGATCGGTCAATGAGTCTTTAATGAGAGCTGGTTTACCACTACTGGTTTTATGCAACTGTTACACAGAAATGCCACAGGAAGAAAACATTTTAAAACCCAACTGTTGTAGAAAAAAACATAAATAATATCAAATAAAAAAAGGTACACGGAAAATGCTCAAGAACCTCATCTAGTGCTCAGGTACATGGCTTCTGCAGCACGGCACCTGGGAAGCTGTTGGGCTCTGGTGGAGGATCCACTATCATTGATCTGAATGAAATGAAAAAAAAGGCCTGGAAATACCCCATGCGGATCTGGGGAAACCCCTGTTAGCTCTTCTGCAGGCACAGGAGATGTCACACAGCACACACCCCACACTGAGGCTGAGAAACGGGACCGGGGGCATCTGCACAGCCCTGGGGTGCAAACCTCAAGTAACAAAGACATCCGACAGTTCCACGGAATATCCAAGGATACTTTTCCGTCCTGCTTCTCCCACTTGCCCCTTTCCACCCAGGATTCGGTCCCTTGTTGGGTGTTTCTGAAGGTGAAAAGCTGACTCCTCAGCCCAGCAGAGCTGAAAAGCAGGAGAGTGCGCCTGAGCATCCCTCTGTACCACTTGTTTTTACTTTTCCTAACAGGTATTGCTAGATTGGCACCTGAGCAGCCCACACAGTGCCAGAACTGCTCCGTGGAGGGGTGGGTACGCCTCACCACATCCACTGCGCTCTGCTACTGCTTCCCAGCCCAAATTTATAGAGGTGTGTATTAAGTTTTGAGGCAACTAAGCGTTCGCCAATGACATCTGTCCATCTTCGAAAAGACATTTTTCCCCCAAAGATCTTCCAACTGGCTTGCTATGTATTTAAATAAGAAATACAAATATGATAATATACCTACAGAGTACGAATTCAATTTTACTACGGTAATTGCGTTCTTTACGTTTTCAAAAAATGTGTAGGGCTCAAAGAAAAGTCTTTCAAAAAAGCGTTACAAACCTACAGGGGCTTACAGATAAAATCACATGTAAAATTTCATGTTAAGTAATAAAGAGTTAATGGTAATTAAAAAAAAAACATACGACTTTAGTAATTGCTGAATTCTTTAATTCAGCACTTACTCACATTTATAATGGTAGGTTTTTTTAATTTCACAGAAGGTTTGCTTATTATTGAACATTTCCGAGAAGGTTTACAGCCGTAAATCGTGGATTTTTCTGTATACAGCAATTCTATTGTTATGATTTAACCTAAAGAATACTAAATTAAAATTGATTTACTAAATAGGTTAAGGATAGCATACTTATTCAAGATTTCAACCCTATTTCATGCTTAGACAGGCACATCTTAATTATACACAAAAGAATACAAATGTTATTAGCATGATAATAATTATTTAGAAGTCGTCCTCTTTAAAAAAAAATTAAAGCAGTATTGTCACTCGTGCAGCCCCATTTTTCACTAGAATGACAGCTACGCTAGTCACAGATATGTTCAAAGAACATATACAATATTCAAAGCTGTGCAGCCGACATGTTATCTGGATAAGCTGGAGTAGGTGCTGCCAGAAACGCACTGCACACTAATCATTATGTCCTACCCATGCTACTACATGCAAATACAATCCTTTGTGACATTTTGTCAAATATTTTGAGGTTTCTATACTTATCGTTCTTTCCCTTTGCACTCATTAACATACAGCCACCCAGAAACCAGAGCGCAGAATTGCTGGGACTTCGGTTCTTCGCGAGGATAAGACTGCGACGAATTAATGAAAACGAAATTAAAGACGTAAGTATTCTGGAGTCTAAGAGATGAGTCAAAGGGCAGCGAAATTTAAGTTTGCATTTGCAAGCGGGGTTCCCCACAACTGAGGGAGAAAACGCAGCGCTGCAGTCTGTCTGTGTGCTCTGAAAGACGTAAACATTCCATACAGCACCCGGCACACGCCACACTCGATAAATCAATTGATAGGTCCCGCGTTTTCCCAGCCTACGCTGCAGGTCAATACTTCCTGTCAATGAACCCATATTCTATCAGATTGAGAAAATGTAAAAAGGGTTCAGGACTACCCAGTTGGCTCCCGTACAAGCGATGCATTTCTCAACATTGATTTGCCAGAAGTGTGTCTGTTGTCTTGTTGCTCTAGGCTGGCATTTTTAATTATTTCGGAGACAAATGGATCATTCATACCCAGAAAATCTGTAGGGCTTCTTGTCAAATTAATAAAATAATAATGAAAGCAGTCATTTTGGACCGCAAACTGTCAAAACACCTGAAAAGCTCTACAGTAATCTACATGCTCAAGCAAACCAAAACGCTTCTCCCTGTTATTTTAAATCCTAAGTACTACGACATAAAATAGATTGTATAGTGTCCATTGTATACAATGACACCTACTGTGACAAAACCGGCTATGTTTAATGACCTTTTTAAATCTTATACCTAGAGTCCATAAAAGCATTGTAATTCAGTTGTAAAACACACTTTAATAATCAAAATGCAGCTGTTAAAATAGCATTGCTCATAATTCTAACTTCAGGCAATTTTTTTGTTTTTAATGCAGAAGAGCAGACCACAGTTTAAAATTCCTATGAGGTCACTATTGGCCATTACAGTGTTTTTTTGCAACTTAATAATAGATGTTTTAAAGTTTAAGTGCAGCCTCAGGCATTCATAAGCATTTATTACAAATCGCTGGTTGCCTCCCTTATGCAGAGAGGAATAACATTTACATACAGTAGCGCAGATTAATAAGATAAAAAATTTGAAAAAGCCGTCAGTCAGGGAGCGAAACTGGTGCTAATAAAGCCCACTATATTCTTCGGAAATATCAAGCCGTCTGTTCCAATATTTTGCCATTCCCCATGAGGTATACAAATCCAAATCAGATAAGACTCGAGCAACGCCAAAGACATGCTGCTCTGCTCTCCAGTGGCATCCAGCTGAATCTTTTATTTATCTTCAGAGCAATCGTACATTCTCGTGTACTAAAGACTGAAATAAACCCAACATCCCTCATCTGAAACTTCCATAAAACGGGGCCCGCTCCTCCCGCGCTTGCTCACCCGGGGGTGGCGGCTGCGCCGCCGCGCAAAGCAATGGAGAGAGAAGAGCAGGCGCGGGGCGCGCCGGGGAGGGCTGGTGGAAAAGCACCGCGGCTCGCTGTACTTCACCGTGACGCTCCCATCAAACACAACACGGAGGAAATCAAACCGCCGACGCAAAGGAAACCCAAGTAGTCGCACACTTGCCTGCCTTAGATTAGAGAGACAGCTCGGAAGCCCGGCTGCCAAAGACATTAGGCGAGGTAAAGCGCGGTTCGGGTAAAATAGCGCGCACAACGCGGCGTTATGATTAAACTGCAAAGGTACTTGTTATAACAAATCGCTTTGTAAATCAAATAAACTACGGCATAAAAAAAGAACGCACAATCATTTCTGCGCCCTTGTAATGCCAATAATTTTCAAAGTACGGCATTAAGAACAGCAAGTCAGAAGGAGACCGATCGGTAATTTTTCGCGAGATTTCTCCCAAAGATAAAGCACATTTATTCACACGGGTGTTTGTACGACTCTCCTCCCGAGCAGGGTCGTGAATTGAAGACAAAAAAGAGATAGAGTTTCCTGTTCATTTTTCATCAAGAACACTGTCATATTAACAGTGAATAATTACTAAAAATTGTAATACACCGGTGTAATATTACCTTTTGCCAAATTGCATTAATCAAAAAGCGAGCCCGCTGCAATCAAGTAATTAAGTGTAAAAAAATTTGGCATCTTTGCACACCGCATCTTCCCAGGATTGTTTGCTGCGCCGCAGTCTTTCTAATTCCTGGGATTTTTGTGTTATATTTGGATCCGGTTGCAGAGATGCCAAGTGAGAAGGTAAGAAAAGGGGAGGAAAGCGGTGGATGAGCCTCGTAGCCCGGGCCAGGAGCGGCGGCCACCTTGCCCACCCGTATGGCCACACCAAATAAAGCCCGCTTGACCCCCGCAGGAAACCAGCCGATTGCTCACGGGAGAAGCAGTAAACAAGGCTGCTTAATTACACACGAGCAAACGCGCTGCTCCATCGGGCTGCCGAGACAAAAAGAAGGACTTGCTTGTTCTGCTGGGATTCTTTCAGGGGGAAAAAAAAATTGTATACATAGTAAAGATCATTTCAGGTATATATTAAACCAGGTAAAGTCAGCAAGAGCTCCTTTGTATAATGTCACAAAGCAACCTTTAATGCTAACAGAATAAATGCACACACAATTCTTTTTATAGCCTTTTGTCTCCCAAGTTTCTCTTAGAGGTGAGCAAAGGTTTCTTTTCCACAGCAGCACCGAAACTTGTAGAATCGCTGCGCCACCAAATTATTACCGGGGAAGGTTAATTTTCCTAAAAGAAGGGGGATTTTTGCGGATTTTGTTGTTTGTTTGTGGGAACGGTGTCTGCAAAGCGAGGTTTCTTCCCCAGCCTCTCCTAGGCTGGCTGTGAATAGTGCCCATTTTGAGATTAGGAGATTAGGTTATTCATCACTTGAGATGCTCCCTGCTGTGCTGCTACTATCAGAGCGCAGCCAAATCAAAACATCTCTGGAAGGCATTTCAGAATAATTGAATGCATCATAATTTCCCTATTAATACATATCTCATATTACAGATTATGCATGAAATGTTCACATTATCTGTTACTTTTTGTTAACGTCTTGCTCCTTGCCAGTAAATTTAATACACAGAGTGAATCAGCATGCCATGATGAAGGGATAGGTTACTGATAGCCATTTTTTCAGGATTCAGTAGAAAATTAAAGTAAATCGATCATTTTATAGCCCCACTGGAATGTCTACAAGGGCATGTTGCTAAGCAAATGGTAATTTAAATGTACTGTGTAATTTTTCTAAGCAATTTACTGAAAGCAGATTTTATTTCTCACTTACTTAATATCAGATGCTCTTTATCTGTTAGTGCATGATGTATCAGTTATAGAAAAATTATTAATCTGTGGTTTAATCAAATGGCAAATATACAGTGATCTGACAGCTAGTTGTACACATATTAGGATGTCTTAATTCACATGAATTACAGTAATATCACGCGCTATTATCTTAAAAGACATAAGATGATTAAATTACATACATTAAAAACACAGCAAGTTCCAGGTAAGTCAGTATAAATCCTAAAGAAACAGCAATCCAGCTGTCTATTATATTTCACCAAAGCCAGTAATACTCGTCATTTACATTTTATTTTATTTTTTGCACGAGTAGATCTACTCTTTCAAAAGTTAGCTAGCAACTGAAAACACAGCACTCGTTATGGCACCTACAGAATTCACCCGAATTAAAAAAGAAATTGTGAAAACAAAAATTGGGATGGGATTTAAAAAACGCCACGAACATTTCGAGGCGATTAATTACCAGCTGGATGGGAGTTGTGCCCAATTTATTTATTCAGTGCACATATCCTGCTTTTAACAAAGAATACTTAACATATACCTCATGTAACTCCTAGCCCTGATTTAGGCAAAATGCCAGTTGGCTTTCGGTGCAGATTTTGCCTCAAAAGCAGAGGGATCGGGTTCATTAGGGTATTTTAACTTTAAGAATGATTCCAAGTATGTGAATAGTTTAAAAAACAAACAAGGCCACGGAAAATAATCTCCCCAGCTCAGAAATGTGCTTGATGACAGCCTTCATTTTTATGAAATACAAAGAAGTCTCCATTTATCCTCCAGGTTCCTTAGAATGAATGTAGGGTCCTCCTACTGCTGATGCACAAAATGTATTATTGTCATTAATGAAAAAGTTAATGGGCCATTTTCTTATATATCAATTTACATTTTACAATTTGAGTATACAAATGATATGTACAGCAGAGAGCTGATTATTTTTGCTCAAGGAAATAGTTTTAATGTGTTTTATGGACATCAAATGTTGTGAATAATGATGCATCCACAGAATGCAAATAGGATGACAGTTCTGTGCTGTGATCAACAGTCCTTGGATAAAAGGTCTGCAGTGACAATAATATTCTATGGAGGGTCTGAACAGTAAAAAATGGGAAACAAGAGGATACTACGATGTTCAAAATGTACATCAGGAGATAGATTTGAAATTGTCACTAACATCGTTATTTCACGAGTACGGCGTAATGGCAATTTACAAGTGAAATATCCTCCAAAATCTCATTTTACACAGCGGTGTTTCACAGCAAATGCATTGTCTAGCCTTTTTAAATAGCTTTTTCTCAGGTTGAAACTTTTGTTTTTAACCAAGTATGCTCATCTAGTGCACAGCCTGTGTTACGGGAGGCCAGCAAACATGTCCCAGTAGCTCAGGCCGCTTTTCCTCTGTCACCAGTCCCCAGCAGGAGGGCCCGAAGGGGACTCGGTGCATCCCCAGGACTGAACTGTTCGCTACTTTGGGGACCTAAAATCCCACTGATCCAAGCGCCGGCGGCCCTGTCCAGGACAGGGAAGATTTAGAGCAGCTCTACCTAGGAAGGGAGACAAAGCACACCCCGGCTGTGCACACCACTCACCAGGAACACCACACACCACAGATTTGGAAGATATTCGAAAAAGAAGGTAGAAGATACATGATCAGGCAGAACTCAAGTGTTAAAGTGTTTTCTTCCATGGCAGCGTACTAATTTTCACCAGGAGATGTTTGTAGATTGTTACCAGACTTGCAAACTGTTTTCTAGAGTTTCTCACTACGGCTATAAAAGTAGGTGCAATTATTGCAGTTTTTAAATTACTGCTTATGCTAGAGCAATTCATGTAAAATCGCAACGCAGGATTTTTATTTCTTTTTCCCCCAAATCCACTGCTGATAAACAAATTGTGCTGTGCCAGCACTCCTCAGGTAGTTTCAGATTTCAAGATACACCACAGTTACAGTGGCCTGTGTAAATCAATCTTAACCCACGGTATTAGAAACAGAGTTACCCAAAAGATATTCAGTTCATAAAAAGGGGGAGAGGGAAAGCAAGAACAGATGTTGTGGTGTGGGTCACCTTTGTGTGCAGAGCCCCACAACTACTGGCTGCGGCAGCTGTAAAAGAAAAAGAGTATCAGGCTCACAGCGATTTTTTAAAAGCAATTTTTAAAAAGCAGAAAGCATAACTGGTCTGCAAGCATAGCTAAAGCAGCACGGTGCTCCTCTAAAGGCTCCACTGTTGTTGAAAGACAACTACATACCGCGTTCTAAAAGCTAGACAATATTATGCATAAAACCCCTGCCAAAATACTTTCCTTGGGCTCCCCGAACTAGTGGGTGTTGCACCTGAGCATCATTAGAAGAAAAGAAAATATAGAGTTATTGGATGCTCGTTGCCGTGCGCCCAAATTAAAATCAAGGTGATAACTAGCGCTGGAACACCGGGCATGGATAAAGATACACGAACTGGGTTTGGGAAACCTCCAGGAAACTCCAGTGGGCAACTTCCAGCAGACCTTTCCCACTTGCCAAAATTGAGGCTGACGACAGGTAGCGACTCCAGAGCTCGGTCAGAAACCCGAATTTTAAGTCAGATAAAAACCGAAACGGCAGACGGAAGGCCTTGCCCTCTAGTGCCGCCTGAGGTTTCTTCTCAGAAAGGAAACAGGACTCATTTTCCTTATGGCATATCCCACCTACTCCTTAGGTTGGAACACGGCCCACAGCCCCACCAACAGGTAACCCCATCTTTCAGGCTAGTGCTGGGGAACCTAATGAAGCGTGCGGCAAACCATCAGCATTTGGGATACCACGGAATCTCTTAACAAACACTCCGTTTCTGATGTTAACCATTATGCTAAATCTCTATAGTATTTTAAGAGCTTTACACACAAAACGCTATCCTGGAAGCGTTTTAACTGTACTTTCAGCCGATCACCTCTACAAAGCCGATATTACACGAAGCTACAATTCAGTGCCGTCACCCTGTTCCTTTAATTAGCAAATCTAATTTCTTCCAAATCTCCTTCTGCGAAAACAAAGCTTCTGATCAGACACGAAGGGCTCGTCTGAACAGCACTAACTCAGCCCGGAGCTACCGCCACGCTAAAAGAGACGGGCGCTTGTCGGCTTCCAGCTCGAGGTGTTTGTTGCGCCACATCTACCCTGGTCCCACCTCCAGCCTAAGGGGGATCTGCTCCAGGTTGGAGCCCCTGACACACAAAGGTGAAGATTTCCCCCCACTCGCAGAGACCTCAGCATCAAGGCGCTGCAGCCAGGGAGGGAGAACAAAACAGGCACCTCAGAGTCACAGCAAAACTGCAGAGAAGAAAAACACGTCCGTCCAAAGTAATCCGAGTTAATAAAACAAAAAACATAATTCTCCTAAACGTGACAGGTGCAATCTTCTTTTTTTGCTGTTAAGTTAGCAATCCATTCTGAGAAATATAACAAATATCTTGGTGCACATTGATGCATTTTGTAACAATGCAGAGCCCTCCACTAGCAAAGACACTTGGACTTCGTAATCAAGAGTAAGATTTAGTGTATTTTAGGATATGTGCATTGAAATGCAACTTCTCTGAATAATGCTAAGAATTCCGTTTTTTATCATTCTGTATCAAACTATAACCTGTGTCAAGGAAGCTGAAGAAAAAAGAAGAAAATTTGATGAACACCTTCCTCCAAACAGAAGAGGTTTCTGGCTTTCACTTCGATTTGATAGCTAATATTGATCAAATTCTACTGCTGATCACTGAAACATACACCTCATTGCTTACAAATGGACGGGTATGTAGACGTTCTGTATGTACATATTTCCTCTGAAGACATTAGGTATTAAGAAGATGTTTGCTTTTAAGCATATGGTAAAGTGTTTTGAAGAACAAGGATAAATATCAGTTTGTCTATGTGGAAATTAATGTCTAAATGTTTTTTTGGACTACAGGTCACCTTTATGTTTACAAAAATACAAACAGCATATATTCATTCTCAGTTATCTGTTTCTTGCTGTTTACTATTAACCTCCTAAACAAGATCACAGCATGTTTGATAACAAGGAAAAAATACCACTGTAGATTAAAACTAGTAAAGAGAGTGTCAGCCGAAATAAAAGAAAGCATTCTGTGTCACTTTTTTTGGTACAAAGAATTATTTTGAGCATAATCTTTCTTGCACCTAACACTGCAAGTATGTTCAGTTGTGAGGTGAAAAGATGGGATTCAAATTAATGCAGATAAACTTGCTATTTCAAAAAGCAAGGATAAAAGATCAGGCAAATATCAGGCTTTGACTGGTCCCTCTATTCTAGGAACTGATTACTGAAAGCGAGCAACTGGAGTTGGCCGGCTATTTATACATTAGACAAAACTCCAGGCTGATTTGCTGACAAGGCGCAAAGTCAATGACACCACCAAAGCACCGAGCAACTCCTGGGCTCTAGTAGCAGAACACATTTCTCAAAGCTTCAAGTCCAACAGGTCGATGTTCAGGGTGCACAGAGACCAGTTCTGGTCTGCAGATGTCCAGCCCAATGCCTAACTCGCTAGAACCTGATTGAAAATCAGCTCATGTGAGGTTTTGCCAACGGAGACAACTGAAAATTGACAGCCTTTTCCTGAGAGTTCGGAGGGACCTCCCTGGAGGAGCTGGTCCCTCTTCGCCGCTATATGAGAACCCTCGAGAGGTGCAATTCCCCGCAGCATCGCCACTTAGTACACACGCCCTGCTTAAGCTCCATGGTCGGAGAAGAGACGGAGTAATTTCTGAACAATGTATTTACTTAATTACACCAGTAGGCATCATTTCCACATTTTGCTTTTTGTGGAAATCATCTACTTCATTTTAAAGGTGTAAAAATTGAACCTTGTGAAGGTTAAACGGCTTGTCAAGAATTACTGTAATCCTGATTCTGACACTAACTAGCTGTGCCAATTTGGATTTGTCACTTCATTTCTCCGAGCCGCTCCTTCCCCGTTTCTAATGTCACTTCCAAACTTTATTTAGTGGCAAAGTGCTAATGTAAGTGCAAAGTATTACTAATCCTGTGTGCGGCAGACACTGGGATGTAATTCAAGATCTTCTGGCTCCCAGGCCTGTGCTTCGCTCTCTAGATCTCGAGATTGCTGAGGACTGTCTTCCCACTTTCCTTTTTTAGTGTGCGGTTTCAGACAAAGGATTTGGGGGTTCTATTGTGAACCTGGTCAGGAAAAAGATTTCTGCCCATTTTAAAAGACTTTCACTTCTGGATACTCACTGAAAAAAACAAAACTTTTTAACTAGAGGAAAAACAAGCATTAAAATATTTTGGCCAATCCTGTTCATTAGTGTGCTGCATAATTGGCAGTAGGAGTAAATAAATACAGACAGAAAGACAAGGAAAAGCTAAATGGGAATTAAAGGCTGTTGTTTTAATTGGCCTGGGAGGGGAAAAGTAGGAAGATACGACCTGCAGCTCTGTTGTTTGTTAAAGTTATCGTCTTCCTGCCTTAGGTGAAAATTATGGTGCAACCTCCTTGCAGATTTCCACATTTCCAGCTCTCTTGCAGGAAGCCGCATTGATCTGTAAGCACTGAACAAACCAGGACGCCGAGGAGCAGCCAGAACCCCGCGCTCATTTGTTCCACACAGGGTTATTGCCGCTTTTTGAGAATAAGTTTTAATTGGGTTGTAAACTTCTTCTGTCTCATCTTTTCCTCCTGACCTCCAAGTAACCACATTAACATGCGGTATGTACTGCTGCTGCACCACCCTGGAATACAGTTTCTGTGCCTGTTTCCCAAATAATCAGCTGATTTGGGACTGTGAACTTGCACAGGGAAGCACAGGCATGGATGAGATCCAGCAATAACAACTCCCTGCACAACATCAGCGCCAGGGAAGGCCCAGGCACTTTAATTCCTCCGCACAGCTCAGACATCTCAAATCTGTTCTCCAGACCAGATCTGGTTTGCAGTATCACAAGCACTGATAACGCGGTTTGCCGTATCCTCTTCAGAAAGCGCCTAAACCAGCCCTGGTTTATTCAGGCAATCAGCAAGTGTCCCACAAACAGTCACCGTTCCGCAGCCGTGTCAACTGTACGTATAATTGTGACAACAGTCAATTCGAGGTCTGCCAGGGCACACTTAATTACAGATGATGCTATTTATGCATCGAATGTGTCTGATATTTAAAAAAAGGGTCTGGTGAGGACTGATTTCCCATGCTTTCATTAGAAACAAATGCAAACGGACAATAAACACGTGAAGCAACTCATTATTCCCGTTTGGTCTGACTTACATCAAAGGTCCATTGGATTCTCCTTGCTTGAACTGCGTATCTTTTTCAAGCATTAGTTTCTTTGTATTTAGCGGGGAAGGTACCTGCACACTTTGTAGATGAGCTCCTACAAAGGAGACCAGAAAGTTCTTTATGGCTTACAACTGTGTCATTTTTCCTTGTCCTTTAGCAGTTAGTTTAACAGAAGAAGAAATGGAACGAGGAACCAACCACCAGTTTGTTATTGGCCATCAGAGCCGCGATTTGTTTCTTTAGTTAAGCGGCCAGTACTGATTTCTAGGTCAAAGTCGCGTTGCATAATTCTACCGTTTTCCGTACAGAAACAAGGGAGTGAACTTGCCCCACCGTTTTGTCCTGAAAGAGCTAGCGCTCCGCATTACAAATACACACGGTTTTCTCCACGGCGGCGAGTTTAACACAGCCCCGCTCGGGGAGTTCAGACATGCTGAAGCAATTCATGGGGTAGATGTGCAGCTTGCTTAAATAGCTGTAGTTCCCCTGGGCTTAGCGAAACTCCGACCAATTTACAGAGCGGAGGACGCGGCTCATTGTGCGCGACAGAAAAGGGCTCGGCCCCGGCCCCGCGCCAGCAAGTCCGGGCAGGATCACCGGGCTGGGCTCGAGAAACGGGCCGCGGGGCTTCGGGGGCCGCGGGGACTCGCACAGGAAAGGTCAGAACCGGCCACTGTCTTGTTTGTTTAACTCCACCGGCTTCCTTATACAAAATCCTATTTACTCTGCTGCTCTTCTGTGGCAAGAAGAGTAAATATTAGCTTAATGTAGAGAATCTAAGTAACACTGAAAAGAAAAGAAAAAAAAAGTAGCAGGAGAAGAGGTAATAAAATGTGCCTTTACGCAGATTAACTGCTTTAATTTGATGAATAATTTTTGCTTATTGTGCATTTGCATCCAGAAGTTGTAGCAGGCATAGTACTGGTATTAGGCGTTAAACACACTTCCTCACGGTAAACAGCCAAAATAGAGGACAAAAGCATTAACATCGTGCCATTTTTACAGATGCTCGCTCACTGTCCACACAGGCGGGGAGTCACTTACCTTGGGTGACTGATGCAAAGGGAGAAGAGCAGGGCTGGAGTGGTTTGGGCTTGGCTTTTTTTTACGGTGAACTGAACAGTTGAAGCAATAAACCAGGGAGACCGGGTCCCACCATCACCTTTCTCTTTTGTGAATTAACCATTTTTATTTTTCTTCCGGCTGCCACCAAGCTTATTACAGAATAATAGTTCATGGCAGCGGATTAGAAAGATAAGATTTCTTCAAGGCATAGAACAGAAAAACTCACATGTGGGTAAAAGCGAAGTGACAAGTTAGTATCTGACTGAAAAGTGAGCTGGGGTAATAAAACGCAACCTGCACCAGAAGAGATAAGGCTGAAGTTAACAAAAAAGTAAAGACTATATTTTTCTTTATTTTGAGATTCAATGGGCCAAACGCAGCTACTGAATAAGCAGATGAAAGTGTCAGTAACTTCAATGGATTTGCATGTGCTTAAACCACTTTCGGTGGTTTGATCTATTCCCAGAACCTCCCAGAGCCAGAGCAGCCGGTTCCGCAGCACTCCGAACCAGCAGGGCTCCTGCCCATCTCAAACAACAGCGGGAAAAGGGTGCTTTTCAGTGAGAAGAAATGCCACATTCACTGTCATTCAAATCCACATGGGTAAACCACTCACTAAAGCCTTTTTTTTTCCTTTTTGTTCAGAAACCTGCCATTTTTACATTTTATAGCCTTCATTCCAGGGAGATCTGCCAATCATTTTGATCCTGCCAGCTCTCTTTTTAATTGATTAACTACTGGAATAACCTACCAGTATTTAACAGACTTCTACCCCCAAATAATTACTCAGAAAAATAAATATATTTAACTGTTTCAGCCAAAAGCAGAAATTCATGTGCATTGACAAAAAAGCACAGGTCTCTGTGAATACTGCAAAGTGCTGCTGAATACAATATTCCCAGGAATTTGCCCTTTTTTTTTTTCTTGCTATTTCATTTTCTATTTATTTTTGCTATCTCTTTTTCTGTTCTATTATAGAATTTGTAGAATACATTATATATTACATTAAATCTGTTAGGTGAAGAAGGCTACAGAACTTGCAAAGATTGATCTGATCTTTAGAGTTTAGTGCAATTTAAATGTCTGTGTTCAACAGCAACGACAAATCCCACGTCCCACGCCTTTTCTCCCCTCATGCTGCATCCCTATAAAGAGTCCTCTCCCTGTCCATATACAACATACTTCCATTTTATAATAACTACTCGCCAGGTTTATCTGAGCCCAAGTTCTGCAGAGGGCTGAACGTGACTGTGTTGAAGTTGTGCTGGTGAGTTCAGTGACTGTGACTCCTTCAGAGACGCGGGCAAGAGCCCAGGTTGGAACGGACCTCCAAAGATCATCTACTGCGACTCTTCTTGCATCCAGAAACACTGCTATAACTCACCTCTCCTTTTTCTGAAAGCGTACTCCTTCGTTTTCCTCGGATTTGAACCAACAAAGCAGCACTGCAGTCTGACCAAACACTGATATTTCAACATTAAACCCCAAGCTAACGAAGTTTCCTGGTTTTTAAATGCCAGGTTGAATGCAGAGGGATACTGCACAGAGCTGCGCCTCGGTGTACGCGCAGCCACGTTAAGTAGGAAGAGCCAAGGCCAGGGGTCAGCCCACGCACCGGGACGTCAGGTGAACTCCTATGGATTTAACGACTCTGAAATTCCTCACTATTCATTTGACAGAACATCATCCCAATCCTTGCTGATGGAAAAGCCAGACAGAAATACTCCAAACCCAGTTTGGCATTTACTTTTTTAAAAACTAGATTTGCTCCAAGTTTCTTACAGCTCTTACGCTTCCTTTGTAAGATAAAAGTTCACATTAGATCCACATGAATCAGAATAACTAAGATCTTCTTAGGAAGAAAAATGTTGAATTTCTTAACATGTAGAACAATGTTTAAGCAGCCCAGAGTAAGCAAATTCACACATGGGAACAGCCAGAGTCGAGTCTAAATATATAAGCTTCATTTGAAAATGGAACTTTGAAGGGAGTTCAGCGGTTTCCCAGACTAAAGAGGTCGCGTGGGGAGTCTAAAGCACTCCGGGGATTGCAGACGGAATCCCACTGTGGTTTATCAAGCGGGGAATCGGAACCTCAGAAGAAGTGAATTGCTCGGCCCCGACTTGCTGAGCAATGAGGTGCCTCTTTGGATGAAGCACTTCACGTAGGAACAAAAAAAAGAACAAAAATGGGCAGAGAGAACTAGAGCAGAGCCGGCAGACGAGCGCCGAGCCACGGCAGAGCTGCCAGGGGCTGGGCATCCACGGAAAATCACACATTCCCCTACTTTCTCCACAAACGCGCATTCTCATCTGGCTTTACCTGTGCTTCCGTTTTCCTGGGATGTATTTAGAAATGTTGCTCTACTAAAAGAATCGACTTTCTGCTTAATAAATATAGTTGGAAATATTCTCAATGCTTTATATAAAAACTATAATTAGATAAAAGAGAGTCAGGAAATACTGCCCGAGCTGTTAGAATGGCGGGGTTCACGTCCTGCCCATGGGGAGGCCGGAGGGATGGATGACCAACAGGTGTAAGAGCTGTCATCTTGTGTTACACGGAAAAAAATACATTTGTCCAATTCCTGCTTTTATACAGCTTCATATACTTAACTGCGACTTACAGAGAAAAAATCAATATGGAAAACAACAGCCCAATAAACTAAGTTTGCCTTGAAGTAGATTCTCTCCGAATTTTCACTAATTATAATTTTCAGTGGAATTTTGTTGTTGTTGTTTTAAATGAAGTGGTTTATAATTATATTTTATTTTTAATGAAAACCAGTAATGAAAAACATAAATAGTGTATCCTTTAATGATCAACACGCTAATTCCACTAATGCTGAGTAGCATGTGCTGAAATGATGGATTATCTTAAAATATAATTTTACTAGCTCTGCTATGTAATTTGTTAAGCATTTAGTAATAAGTATGTCTAATAAAATATGAAAAAAATATTTAGAAAATGAACCATAATTTTAATATAATTTTAATTAATGGGAGTGCAATTGCAGTGGTTTAAATTACATTCCCAGTGGTAAAAAGCCTTTCAAACCTAATTTGTAAGCCAAGATGGTGGCTTTAATGACTGGCAGCAAAGTTTCTTCAACAGATTTCATGGGGCATGATCCAAAGATAATAGGTTTTCAGCCCAATGACAATCCAATTACAATGCCAATCAAAGCCAACTTCATGCACTCTAATTATCAGATTTAGCTGTCAGTTCAAATACAAACATAACACTTTTATTTAAATAAAAATTTAATTTAGAAAAAAAGAAGACTTCACGTGTGATTTATTGAGACTGCAAGAGCAATCTAACTTATTTCTCTAGTAATATAATAAAATCAGTCTTGTATTAAAAATGTGAAAACTTTTCATTCTCCTGTATGCGCTATGCTGTATTATTCAGGAGTTAATTTAAGCAAAAAAGCATAACATAACATGGCAGCAGATATTTGCAGACTAGAAGTAGGTTAAATAGAGTAGCAAGGTTTCAATGAGACAAAACTCCAAGTGAATAAATGACAAAACCTAATTAGTTTTTTAGCAGTAATCAGGAGAAGCGATGTTAAGACCACAACCCATTTGTGGAGCTCTACAGCACATAATCTATGGCAGCCTCCTCCTTCTGTCTGCTGTGGATAATGTGTGTAAATGCACAGCTTTTCATCACATGCGCGTGCTTATTTGTATACGTGCAGAAGAAATATGTACGTTATAAAAAAAAAACCACCCAAAAACGTTATGTTAAAATAAATTTAATGTTCCAAATATAGGCACCTTCCAGCTGAAATAGCCCCCTGGTACCTACCAGCTGCATTCTTGCTGTTATGCTCTCTCTCTATCAAAAGTTATTATTTATTAATTAACATAATTATAAAGGTCTCAATATAGGAAGGAAAAGCTAGTTCAGGACTCTGTATGCTATAATACATTACAGCACAATTATCAACTCAGGCTTGGCTGAAACAGAGGTAATTGTCCTATAACATATTTAATACACATAAAATCCCGCCTTCCCACAACTAAAAGAAATAGGAGAAAAGAATTACAGAAGGAGCAATTATTACACCATTCTTTAAGAATGCGAACTAATTTCCCTGTGCCATTTACTCCCCCTGTTGTATATCAGCTCCTAAATGTTTGGTAGCTTGCTGGTTATAGCCGGCACGCCAAAGGGATCACATTCTACAGGCTCTCATCTTTGGTGGATTAAAAAAATTAATGTACATCCACCACAGAAAACAAAAGTGATTCTTACATATTCCTATATTACAAAAACAAAAGGTATCGTTAGGATAGGCGCAAATGCTAAGAACAGTAACACACTTATTGACAACCCAAATATTTGAAATTAATTTCTACAGCTTTTCCAAACACTGAAACAAAATTAAAAACCTGGCAGTAAAAAAATAATTGTTGGCTTTCCTGTTCTCACCTTTTATTTTAATCATTTACATTACTTCTGCTATGACAGTATTCTTTATATTAAATCAAGCCATGCCAGCCTCGCCTTCCTACTACTTTCCACCATCTAATTCCCAATACATTTCATTCCTTTCCCTCTCTCTCTTTCAGATGCCCATTACATCATTATTTGCTACTGCAAGGGACTCAACCTCATGACCACTATGTAAGTGCAAAGAAAAAGGATTTCAAGAACTGGAATAAATGGGAAGGAGAGGTCCCACATTTATATATAATTCTGAGATGATCATCAATCTGAGGATGGAGCTACTAGATCCTTGAACTCACCATCATTTCTTATGATTTGGGGGTTCTAAATAGCCACGTAGTCTTTGAATTTGAATCCATAATGACTTCAGAGTTCAGCCAAAGAACTATAAAACGGAACGGCAGAGCCAAGTTCAGCAGCGTCACATTTACAACGCTCTCCGGAGACGAGCGTCCGAAGACAAGCAGCTTCCCCACTCCTTGGCCTCTTTCTCCCTCCTCCTTGGCAGCCGCGGCCCAGCCGCCCGACCAGAACGTCCCTCCACGGATGGGACAGGAGGGTCCTGGGGGCAGCGCCCACACCACTTCCTAGCTCAGAAAAACGAGGAAATTCACAAATACATTTTGTCAAGGCCATGACACCCCCAGCCAAAGCGGGCAGTTAGGAACTCAATTCTACCATTTACTGTAGCTGTTTCAACTTGTGTCATTTGTCACTGTTTCCTATATTCTTATCTGTATAATTTTGTAAGTTAAGAAAAGAAAGGTAATGTTGCTGTATCCTTTGCACATGAACCACTAAAAAGAATAACAGCGCATATATAATACACACCTCTCAACAGCCTGGGCTGGGACCCGCTTTAAGAGTCCCTCGATTTCGTCTGGCATTACTTGCCAGACGTAATAGGAAAATTTCCTGACTTAAATATCACAAGAGCCATAATTTATCATCGTTGATACTACTACCATATTCATTACTGCTGCTACTACTTCTACTTTCTAACTCAGGCATCAATAATTTGAAAGATAATTTTGAAGGGCTATTTAGCAATTTGACCATGCTTACACATTGTGGATTTAGGAAGAACACTGAAAAATTTTAGAACTCCTTTACTACCTTCTGTTCAGGTTTGATCTCCACTTGGAGGAAAGCGTTCTGAAAATGGCTTTGTTCATACTTAGCTGGCAACACAACATAAACCATTCCATCAGTAGGGACGTCAGGGTATGATCTCAGTGTGCCTACGCTCTTTAACACGGACAGGACCTACAGAAACTTACAGCAAGTGCTGAATCTAGCTCATAAATTTAATTTGTTCTTTTCATTTTATCCAGAGTTTAAACATCACTATTAAATGCTTTTAGATCTGCAGTATTTTAGAAAAATAAATGAAAAAAGAAACTTTAAAAGTAATAAGCAAATTCTTTTGTTCTAACAAATTCTTCTGCACCGTCTAAGACATTTTTTCCCCTGTCACATTACAGTTGAGATGAACATTTTGGAAACAACGGCCAGCCAAACCCTAGAAGCTATTAAAAATGTTTTCCAAGGTAAAGCATCATGCCAAGAACAATACCAACACTCGGCATGGAGTAAGATATAAGAAAATACAGCAAATCACGCCAGAAAATTACTGGGCTAACCTCTATTAATGGAAATACCTGAAGTGCAATCCTCCCTTCGTACAGAATCTATACGAAGAATTTCAAGTTTATTAGAATGATGAACCAGAAACTTAGCCAGGGATGTTTTATGCCATTCAAACGCAACTAAGATATCTTATTTTCTGAAGACATGTAAGTGCTGATAAACTACTTCTATGTGCATTTCATGAGAATTTTACCAGCTTGCAAGCAAAAGCACTTTTTTTTAATGGTTGACACGCTCAGTCATCACACATGCAAAAAGGAAAACCAGTTTTTTACTAGCTCGCTCAAACAGCAGATGTGGATTCACCCTTCTCAAACAGACACAGTTAAACTGCATCATCACTGCTTGTAGAACAACTGCCCACTGTTTAATTAAACCTTCAAATCCGCACATTTCTCCATATTCTCAGGGACTACTTTGTGTTTGTCACAGGATGCCCGACTGAGAAATGCACAGGTTACCGACTTTTTCCTTCGTTTTAAAGATTTTAATTCTGAAAGCAGTCTGACCTGTATTCCTAGGTTTTTCATTCCTTGAGGATACTGTCCTTTCACAGAATAAGATGACTTTTTATCAGCTTGACCTGGAGAAAAGCGTGACACAGATTTATATTCATACGCTCTTTTCCAATGTTGCTGTGGATCCAACTCTGCCGTCCTTATCCAGGACAGCAGCCTTAGCTCTTCAGTGCCCGAACAGCGAAGATCTAGAGCCTACGGAGATCTGCAATGAGCAATGACAAGTTCTAGAGGAGGGCGAATGGGAAAGACGGGGGGGTTACCTCATTTCATTAAGATAATGCAGTGGGAAAGGTGAATATGTGAAGGAGTGCATGTGCATGAGAGAAAGAGCTCAGCAAACATCCTGCTGAAATGAGATGGATCCTCAGTTTTGTGTTACCTTGCTTGCCCTTCAGGACAAGCAGAGAGGCAAAGGAGGTGATTTTTTGGTTGCTTTTCGCATGTTGTTCTTTTGAGGATGGTCATTGCTAGGAAGGGAAGGTCATTTCTCAGAAAGGGTTCTTTGTCAGACAAGGAGCAGCATTCGCTCCTCACAGTTGCACAGAAAACACCTGCAAACGCAGCCTTTATCCAAACCTGCCACAATCTGCTGGCTCAGGTTTTGAGGTTTCTGTCCAGACAACTTCCATTTGGGGGCAAAAGTCCATCCTGTTTCTCGTTAGCTCCCACTAGCTCCAAAAAACAGAGTAATTTTGTTGACATTATCAGAGTTTTGATAGAGATCAGTTTCACTCAAGTATATAATATGGTTTTTTAAAATGTTGGCACTTGTCTAATTTAAAATTATGAATATTGCCCTATTACACTGGAGATACAAGGTGCAAATACCACAGGCAAATGAGATTAAAGCTACTTATCTTGGATAAAGAAACATTTTTAATTGTTGCTTTACACAGGAATCTGTGTAAATAGGTTATAAGCTGTTACCTGGAGCCAAGTGAAGTTTGAGACTTTAAAAACCCAGGGAGGTTTTCGCAGCCTTTCTTGCCTGAAACGGGATTCCAGGTTGCACAGTTCAAGCCTTTTGTCAACCCCGAGTCGGGCTACTTGTGCTTCAGGTTGAAATCTCCCGTGTTGTTAAGCAAAACCAAGAGGATGGAAATGCAAACATCTTCCTTATTATATGCTCGTTCCTTCAGCAAAACAGAGCTTTAGCCTTAGCAAGCCACGGCAGTATAACACATTGTAAAAACAGTAACAATAGCAAAAATTATTAAACATTTATCTCTCCCATGAGTGAACATCTGGCATGTATCAAAATGCTGCCTTGGGGATTTAGCACCAGAACCTTTAAGGTTTTATGCGACAATGCCTAGAGAGGGCAATAATAGAGCATATTCCACATAGGTTTTTTAATCACTGGCCTCTTGAAAATATCAAGAGCAGAAGTCGAACCACATATCACTTTATAAATGAAATGTTCGCATTTGTGACACAGGAAAAAAATATCACCTGCATTTTTAATTAACTAAGAAGAAATTTAAAATAAGCGGGGGGGAGGAATCATACAAAATATGATATTGCAGATAGCAAACAGATGTGACAGAGGATCTTTTTAGATCTGACACGAAGGACGCTTTGCTAAGGGGAAGGACTTTTTTGACCTAGGAATTTTTCTCCTGGTTTTCAGCTCTCCAAAGCTTTTTTTCCTCTTTCAGCCAAGCCTTAGGAAAGCCGCAGGAACCCACTAAGAAAAGCCAGCCAAATGTGCCGTCCCCACCAGCCAGGCAGACACACGTGCGCACGCACAGAGTCACCGTGTGTCCAACCACGGATGCCCGAAGATGGAACGGCCTGCAGGCCTCAATGCTACAAAGAACCTCAGAGCACGAAGCACAGGGGCTGAGCTCCAGCATTGCAGCTCCACCTCAGCTCACGCACCACGCCCCGCACGAGGGAACAGAGATGGGGGGTGAAAATTGCATCTTGAACCTTTTATTTTAAAATGTCTTTAGAAAAATGGATTAATCTGTTTGTAAATCTCCCCAGGAGCTCTAAAGCAACCACTTGGGAAGAGGGAGAGGAGTGAGCGGGGGGTGCACGTCTTTTCTTTTTGTAGGGACAAGACAAAGATTTATGGAAGGCAAGGAAGGAACGTGTGTAACGTGAACGATACTGGGAAGCAACAGAGAAAAACCTGATAGTGAAGATTAAAGTGCAGGGCCTCATATGGATCTTGTGTTGGGTCAAGATACAAATGTGAGAGGAGAATATAAAAGGGTCTGTTTGGACTCCTGGTGTAAGAAGAAATGACTATACAAGTGTGTAGCCATGTTCTCAAGCAGTGCTTTCCCGTCTCCCTTTAATAACTGCACAGCTTCTATTAAAATGGAAGAAAAACTTGAAAATTCTGTGATGAATGTTATTATTAACAAGACTGTCCCAGGGTCATAATCTTATAACTAATCCTGTTAGTGTCTCAAATAAGAAGCACAACTAAATCATTTCTGATTGCTTGGGTTTGCTTCTTTACAATATTCTAAGATTTATTAATACTTTTTTGTTAAATTTTACTATGGAAGTTAGTATTAAAAATTAATCAATAAAAAGGTTCAGCTATTTACCTCATCTAAGTGCTTTATGTATTTGAGGTTCTATATAAGCCCATAACAGATTTGCTTTCTTTGTAAGGGAGCCCAGTCAGTTTATGCCTAGATGTTCAAACAAAAGGTTCTAAACTAGCGCATTTCAGAGGAGATAAAGGTACTGAAAGAAACAGAATTACACAGGGAATATAAGTTAGTGTAGTACTTCCAGAGAATACAGTTCCTGGGTAGCACACAGGATTCTGCTCGTGAATTCAAGCCTGATTAAACCACTGCTGGGTTTGATGCAAGAGGGTGGAGGATGGCAGGGAGCAAAGGCTGCGGGCACCGGGAGAAGGGGGAAGGACCAAGGAACGGACGGACCGAAGACCCCAAAGAGGAAATTACATCCAATGTACTACTTGTCCATTGTTTAAAAAAAAATAGTAATGGCTAGGGACGTGGTTTTGCATGCTCCAAACTCAGTAAAATTTTGGATCAAAAGACGGAGCAATGAAAGGAGAGGTAGCAGTCAATAGACGACGCCGTTGAAGAAAATGGAAACACACACCACGGAGTGAGATGCAACTGATTTTTCCCTGGCCATAGGCAAACAGTCCTGCCAGGAGCTCCGCAAACATCCTCAGCTTGCACTGCTAAGTAACCTAAGCTTAAAACTGTATTTGTAGCATGAAATGAAATTATGATGCCAAAGTAAAATAAACGTCAAGCGCACTCAGTCAATCATCTATATCATTCTTTATGGCTCTCATTTATATTTGATATTGAATTGCTCACTTCTTAAAATTCAAATAACTCCCTCATCGATCCGGCCCTGAACGATTTTACTGAACGTATCCTTTTAGTATCTAACACACCGTGCTCTTGTTCCACATACGTTGTGTGCTGGCTGATTCCATCGTAACCTCACAAAACATATTAAGCTTAATAAATATATTTATGAGAATTACTTTGTATAGTCCTTATGCAATCAGCCATGCTGTGTATGATAGCCCAAGACGATGAAAACTCATTGACTTTTTGTAGCAAATTAGTCTACCACCTAATCGGTGAACCCTGCTAAGCTTTTGAATTATGACGAGAACCAGCAGCTCAGTTAGAACACTCAAATGAATTATATCAATTCATAAACTTGTTCATGTCCAGATTTCATTAGCCACACATTAACAGCATTTTATGTTTATTACTGCTCTGACATAATCTATAAATAACTGAAATGCTAATCATAGTGTTCTGCCGGGCATCATCATTTAATCATAAAGAGATACATTATTATAAACTATAATAGATAATAACAAGTCCGGGTCAATGGCCGCATATTAAAAGATCACAATTATATCCTATAAGGGTATGTACCTCATACATTTGGTGACACAAAGGTCCATATCTAATCACTTGCAAATGTTTCCCCTCTGACACACTTACAGTACAAGGTGACACAATTAAGAAAATATGCTTGTAAAACAGGGCAATCTTTGAGCATCAAAGTAAACAGAGAACAATTAATAGCGAGGGAAAACATTATAGCATTTGCCAATGGCAGTTCTCTTTAACTCTTCATTTCTGGGTTTGTTTTCCTCCGCCAAAAGAAATCATCATCACAACATTGGGCGAGTTTATTATGGAGGAGAATACGGACTTATTAGTGCAGCAGAGCCTGAGCGCGGGCTGCTGGTGTTACCTGTGGGGCTGAACACCGAACCCAAAAGGTCAGGATGCTTTTCTCCTGCAATCCCATTGTCTCCTCTCACGCGTTCTTTCCGTGACCTGATGTCATCAAATCCCTGTGATATTCAAATATTGTCTGCATGTTTTCTTTTTAAGAACACCCATCGACTGGAGCTATCCCAATGTCCATTTTGCAATCTCCTCTCATGTTCAGGCATTCAGACATTACGGCTGCTTCTGGTTTTCCCCAAACAGAGAAATTATCCGGATTATATATTTAACTCAGGAAGAAGATGGAGTCAGGTAAAGGTAAAACATCCTGGCAAAACATCAGTTACTAAAAGAATAATTTCTATAAGATCTTTATCAACTAAACTAGTTGTGAGGGAGAAATGAGTCTGACCTAGGGATCAAGAATTAATTGTAGATTATTAGTATAAAGTTGTTTTCTGTGGGTTTATTTTTTGTATTTTTTTTTTTTTTAAACAGAGAATTAGACTAATTTAAAGCTTTAGTTGAATAGGAAGCAGAGATGTAGTCTGTCATTGCGAGCACTTGCACCTCATAGCTCAGGGTGAACCGAGGGAGATAAAGAAAGGAATGTAAAACACTATGGAAACCAACCTCTGGAGACTTAATATTCTGATCAGCTCACCTCCGAACATCTGGCTCTTAAATGTTCAAGCACAAAAACAAGAGAGCTAATGAAAGCAGTACATATTATCTCTCCCATCAATGTACCTCACAAACACCTGCTAAAATTAAAACAAATTGAATCTTGATTGCTGATTAAGTACCCCTTCTTTAGCTAGATATTCTGTCATTATTTGCCCTGGCGCACAATGCATAAACTGATGAAAAGCGTGTGGTGGGCTGCAGCAGCAAAGGTTGGGAAAAGACGATTGAGACACCGATGCAAATAAACTGCAGCACATTAACTTTATGTACTCTCGCCCTCAAAAAGTTACTTTGAGATTTTCTCCTCATTTCCAGGGCAGAAGTTAGTTCCATTTCAAATGGAAAGCACCTAAACCGCACACATTTTTTTCCTCCAGACCGTTCACATCCCAGAGAAGAGTTGATAGATGGAGCTCACAGTATTTATTATACCAACAGCACTGCCCAGCTACTGAGCTGACAAATCTCTCTGAAGGGCACTGTGTGCCTGCTGTGATGTCCAGGCACAGCGGGTGGTGTGGAGGCTTTCCGGCATTTATACATGCTGGCCCATGAAAAAAGAACACAAAACCTGCTCGGGAATGTACGGCCTCTATTTCTCTTAAATAGATGCTTAGGCAACGGCAAGAGAAAGGTTATATAGTTTACTGCCAATAAACTGGGGGAATGCTCCGCTTGCACACTTCGGGCAGGATAAAAACATCCATTAGGATTTTCATCGCACCGATATAAATACCCTCCTACGTGAACACTGATGACAGATGTGTGGCTAATCTACCATGTTAACTTCATTTGAGAAGTTGTGGTTTTGTTCAAACTTTATTAGTTAAACTTGAATTGATCCCAGTACATTTTAAGTCAGTATTTAATCTGGTTTAAGTATGTTTCCAGATACCATAAACTCTTCGGACATAATTGTGTTTACTATATACATATATATATATATATGTATTCATGTAAATTTCACTGTTAAAATAATCAAGTTTTATTTGACTCACGGTTCTCTGATAATCAAAAAAAGAAAAAACCAGCAACATGGCAGTGTGTAAATCCTTCTTAACAATGGCATCTACAAAACCTGTTTCTTGACTGACAATAGGTCATAACAGCACATATGTTTGGCATATGTATTTCGTCAATGGCGATTAAACTGTGAACCAAGAATTAGCTTCAAAATGATGGGTTACTTAAAGATCAGGAGGAGGACATTGAAACAAAAGAAATGTCCTGAATCACTTTCTATAGCTTGGCTTTTTTTCCCCCCCTTAGTGCATTCTAAATTATTTAAATATACTATTAGACATCATATTGGAAAAAAACAGATGTTTTCTAATTATGAACTGATTTTACAGTGTGATGGTGTCACATATTTAAATTACAAATACACATTTTTAGCATTCCAGCTGTGCTTTACAAGGGTTTAATTTGCTTCTTGTGATATGTCACATTGCACCTGCCTTTTAAAACTCCTATAAATGTAAAACATTAGCCGAGCGCAAGTATTAAGATATGCTGATGAATTCTAAAGATTTTTAACATCTTATAGAAGACGAAATCTATATAAAGATTTAATAATGAACCAGCTAAATGTTTATTTAAAATAACATTTACAAATATTTTAGAGAGGGACTGATGACTTGTGTGTCTGTACGCAGGCAGCACAGGCAATCCAAGGGGTGCCATCCTGCTCCTTTCACACACAGGGTTTTCTGCAGTACTCCAGAAACCGATGAGGTTCAATAGCAATAACTCAGTAAAACTCTGCAGGCAGGCAGTGACACTTTCAGCTGCTACGCACACAGAGCCACAGCACAAGGGCTACTCAAACGCTTTCAACACCCGTCCGTCAGCGTGGGGCTTCCAGCTGATGGGCCAGAGAGCAACTACAGAGATACCAGCCTAATGTCTCATGTGAAACAGAATTATTTGCACTAGCACCTTTCACTCAGATGAACTTGAATCTCCTGTTTTAGCCCCCAGAGTACTCCCGATGGATTTACATTCACCGCTCACACAAACATGCGTGTGGGTACCTGTGACTCCATAAATATCAAGATCTAAATAGGTCTTCAATGCCGCTGCCGTCAGTAAACTACAATATTTCTAGGAATAAAAGAGCAATAGTTTCTAGGAGAAGAGTTTTTAAACTCTGAAGTAATTAGCTTATGATTCACAGCAACATGACAATACAGTGGGAGTAAACACAGCCATTTATCGTCTGTACACTCCCTAGAAATAACAACTATTGGTTTCGGTTTGTACGCAGGGACAAAAGAGCCAGAAACAGAGGGGAAGAGAGGAAACAACTCATGGAGAAAATGTAACACTTGATGCACCTTTTAAAGATAGTCTTCCAACAACAAAGAACTTTTGAAGCATTAGTCTTGTTATGATTACAAAGACATATTAAAGAATATTGTAGACAAACATAGATGCTCTTTTAGAGCTGGGTACTGACTGCACACTTTGTAAACACACTCTGGGATCTTCTCGTTACCAGTCTGATCCTACCCCAAGGAAACCAAAGGAGACTTTCACGCTGACATCAATAGGAACTGGAGCGGGCTCTACCAACGTACTGCAGAAGTGATGGTGGGAATGTGGGCTGGATCCCGGCACAGAGCGTGACCAGCGCCATCCTGCTGCCCCCGGCAAAGGCACCGCCTCCCACCTACCCAGCACAGCTCCCAGCACAGCTCGGGGTCTCTGCTCCCCAGCACAGCCAGCCCGCTCCTCTGCAGCCCCACCAGCACGGCAAAGCCCTCGGTGTGCTCACCAGCTCTGCACCCGCGCACACAAACGGCAAAGGGAACGGGCAGGAGGGCAGGGAAAGCCCAGCGGGAGGCAGCTGCGGTCAGCAAACTGGGGGGTAACATGGGCATCAAACTGGGGGGTAACGTGGTCAGCAAACTGGGGGGTAACGTGGGCATCAAACCATGGGGTAACAGATCCGAAAACGTAACATTTTTAGCAGCTACACACAACCACACCTGCAAATCAAAAGCTTCCCTGCGCTTAAATGTATCTGAGAATAAATGCGAGGGCATTTGGACTACCTAAGTGTTCTAAGTCCTTTGGACACGTTTTACAGAGACGTTTCCAGGGCAAGGCTGTGTTACAAAGCAGAATGATTATTCCTCAGGAGACCTTTCAAAGATTCCTACTTGAGTTTTGACATGTGCTTTTTGTTTCAACGCTGCGTGATGCAGGAGGCTTTGTCATGCACTGCAGTGTCATAAAGAGGCACATAGAGATCGTGTATATTTTGCTAGAGATAAAAAGTGGATGCTCTGCAGATCTCGAGATTTTCAACCAGTCATTAGGGAAATTACTTTTGCTTCTCTGCCATGAAGTTCATCGTACATGCAGCAAAACTCCACGCTCCGTGCGGGTTAAGCCGTTTTGCAGGAAGCTGCACTTTCTGCAGTACACACACCAGCGGCAGAATAACCGCTTGACGTGCAGCGTTCTGGTTTGTATCACATCCGGAAAACTCGTGGAACACTCACCTTGCATTTTGTACAATTAATTCTTTTCAGACTAATTTCAGAACTTAATGTGCTCTGAAAGCAGTAATACTTAAGCTACAGAAGATTCTCAAAACTGTCTGAATTTCTCTAGTCTTGTGATTTTCGATTGCCAAAAATACTTCAATTTTTATTAAACATGTCAAGCCAGATTTACCCTATTTAAAATCACTTATGCAGGCTATCGCTGTACATCATATGCTCACAGTAAAATGATTAAAACAAGACAGAGCTAGGGTGAACCAAGCCCTTTGTGATAAGGTGGATCTTGACACAAGATACATATTTTTATTTCCTTTTTGAAAAGTGTATTATATCTTTTTACTTTACCTTGCTGAAAAACCCTGCAGTGGGATTACTTCATGCCAAAGAAAGTGTGGATGAGACTCCCCTTCTTTCTTGCACCAACAGATGCTCATCCCATGTTGGGTGTTATTGTGCAAGAAACTGTCCTATTTGATTTGCCACCTACACGCTTTGCCTACCCAGCTATAAACCAGAGGAAATATATTGACCTGCTTTGCAAAGCACTTTAATGTACAGTATTAAAGATGCATGACAGATAAATTATATTTAGATGCGACTGGACCTGCCCTAATTCCCTGTTAAGTCAGAACTTTCTCATTGAATCCATCTGCAAAAGTCAGGGTTATGGTCTGTCACAGGTAAAGACAGTCTTTACTTAAAGGCTTTCTATGCCTGCTCTTGAGATAATATAGAGGAAATGCAAAGATGCAAATAATTTTATTTGCTCTGGAATTTGGCATGTTAGAGTATCGTTCCTAACCCTTCTTTTTCACACTCTTTATTAAAGGAGGACAAAAAAAAAAAATCAAATCTTCAGTCCATAGTCCAGGAATGCTTTGTCTGGGTTTTCATGGTCTTGCTTCTTGTATCATGAAAGTAATATCAAATTGGAAATATTTCTGTTCAGCAACTTCAGCAACTCTAAATGAAGAGAATCTGTAGTTTATTGGCTTTCAATGCTTGAGCAGGTTAAGAATGTGCAAGCAAGAAAGATTTCATTTAGAAAGAGGAGTGAAACGTCCATGATATCAGCAGAGACATTAACACAGATTAGGCCATCTTCATAAACTACTTTTCAGCTACTAGATTATCAAAACTAACGAATGCCACTAATTAAAGGAAACTATTTTTGAACTAAAGAAAATTAATTTTTAACTCAGTAATAGCTCACGGATATAAAATTGTTTGATAACCAGTAAAACAGTTCTGAAATGGGCATTGACCAACACTTGCTTTAGAGCCGATGGCCATCAGGTCACTCACTACACGTTGTAACTGTTGTGGATTTGGAAAAAAGCCCACTCCACTAAACAGATACTCAAAATCTGGTTCACACAATACTCCCGAGATTTCCATGACCCACAGTGTGGCTGCCACCTCAGCAAACATCAGCAACAATTCTCAGCAAACGGTGCGGACCGTACGGAATATGAGGTGAATTATGCACCAGCTGCCTTCTCAAGAACTGCATGCAGGGGTTTTCCCCCAAAAAGGCCTCTGTCAATGAAGAGACGCGCTCGCTACTGATGTCAAGTGGCAGAAAGAGGTTGGTGTCAGTAAAATTGGGGTGATTTATCCCTACTGAGGAGCCCAAGTGTACTGAAATTTCATTCAGTCTGTTAATAACATTCACCTTGAGCTGGTTAGGAAGGAAAGATCAAAACAATGGTTTAAAAACAGAAAAGAAAGCTTCCTGTTGGGGGGGACAGTAAAATGCAGGTAAAAAGTCAAATACTTCAAGTCATGATGACAGAGATTAATCACTTTACAGTGTGGATGACAAAATGCCAGAAAAAAAAACCAAAACACATACTAAAAATACATCCAGAAACTACCATTTTAAGAATTTTTAAGATAGAACAGAAAAAAATAAGCTGGAATTTCTAAAGCATTGGTAAATATGAAACAATTACTTATTATTTCATTAAAGTGGAGATGCGAAGGACCAATTCCTAACTCTCAGTGTTTGCCTCCTGGGGTCCTAGATAGCTTTTCCTGTCAAATTAAAAGGGAAAAAAAGATAAATAAACATGAGAAATTAAGATTGTCTAGGTATATGAAAGAGAAAGGAAAAGAAACAAGGAAATAATGTTCTACAATTATTACCAGAGCTCAGAGAAACAAAATTACTTGATCATAAATTCAGGATAATCTGGTTTTCTTTATGAGTTTCCATTTTATTAATGAAAGGAAGGTAACACCTTAGTGTGCCCGGATGAATTAAAATGCCTATTTGTAGAAGCAATCCTCCATAGGGGTCTTTAATAGAATCTGTGAACAATTCTGGAGTCAGATAATTTAGCTGTAAAAAGGCAATATTAATAGCTCACCTCTCTGGGTACACAGACCAGTCTGGGCAGAAGTAGAAAGAAGGGAATATTGGCACGGAAGACCGAGTGGTTTATTTGCCTTATCGTAATCTGTGGATTGTCGGTCTGCCTTGTTTATCGAATTCGACATATACAGAGAGCGAGCTTGGACCAGAAGGCCATTAAATCCTGCAAAGACTGGATTCTATTTGTTTAAAAACCACAGCAAGTCTACTTCTCTTAAAAATAATTGTTCAAACACCTCAACTTAACTCCTCAGCAGGATTAAATCCACCTGAAAAAATATCCAGGTATTCTATCTGCACCAGCTCTTGAAATAAAGTTCCCATAAGTTTTCACAGTCTTCGTCCTGAAACATGTATGTACAAAGGTAACTTCTCTTAATGAACTGTCATACTGAAAAAGACAAGGACTTTAACACCAAAAAAATACTTACTTCCTAATTAAAAAAAAAAAAAAAATCTCAATAATTTAACCCCTTGGAAGAGAACATATACAATATCTTCTCTCACTTATTTTTAACAAATCTGACAAAGATACTGCTTGTGAAAGTTCCAGTCAGATCTTATTAACTGCAAAGTGTGCAGATGGCAGACAGGCTCTGTGAACAGGAATATGAAGAGGAAAACAAAACTAGATGAGAGGAAAGAGTCCAGCCTGTCTGTGGGTACCTGTCTGCGGGTTACCTGTCTGCGGGCACCTGCTACCGCCTGGACCAGGGAAGAAGGATCATTTCAGACTTCAGAAAATCAGGGGGTTGTTCTTTGGGGTTTAAAATGGCACCAGCACTCCCTTTTCAGAGAAGAGGGTTGCAAGAGGCAGAACGTTTCTCTCCATCAGCCCCTGCAGTCGGCACGTTTCACGAAGCTGAAAAAGGTGATGGGGCTGGACCACAAACCACGTGTTGGTTGTGTTTGGATGATGAACTGGGTTTATGAGCAAGATGGGAAGAAAAGTATTATCAAAACTATAAATATTCCAGCCCACCAATTTCTCGGTTACATATAATAGTAGTTCTGGTTCATTCACACACACACTCCTCGTCTGTTCTACAGACTGAGTTGTCTAGTAAGATTTAATCTCCTCTGATGAGACTGCCCATCTCTATTCAGAAAAGGAACAATAACAAAACAAAACAGAACAACAAGAGAGGAAGAACGGAAGAGCACACACCCAATACCCAAAATAACACACGAGGAAAGGGACCCTCCATAAAACCATCGGTACATTGTCTGCAACTCCATGTAGCCTTCGTGGCAATGCAATGAATTACATTGACTGAAACGTTTTGATTTTCTCATGAAATACTTACATTTTCTCTTAAATCAAAACAAAATCTCACAATCTGCTAAAAATAGATATCCAAACCTCATCTTCTGACATCTGTTCCCAAGGTAGAACACAGAACGCTGCCCAAACCAGATATCCAAGTAATTGTGCCACTAGTGTAAGAATGGGACGCATGACCACAGAAATCCTGTTTCAAATCAGATACCACTACAGTTAAGCCTTCAAAACTTGTGAGCGACCTTTAATGTATACTTCAGGAATTTCTTATTTCACAAATGTTATTTAACTTCACCACAGGAGAAAAAAAAAGCAATGAAAACAAACTACATCTGGCAGATGATGCCCAATGCAATTTTTTCCTAGGGGAAAGGTGAAGGTGCAAGTCACCTTAATCCACATGGGAATGACTTTGAGGGAAATCTGCAGTCGCTAGAGCTGGAACACACGGAGCGATGTGAGCAGGGACTGAGGCCCTGGAGTCTGTTCCCCTCTGAATTCCAACGTACAGATATAGAGCTACTATCAAGTCGCAATATGATGGACCCATTTTCCTGAACAGACAGGTAAGCAATAAGTCTATGCCTTTTTCTTTCTTCTTTAATGCCTATTCAGTCTTGTTATTGGGCTATTATATTTTGCTGTTGCAATTTAAACCTATTATCGGAAATAAATCTTTGGGTTCTATTATCTTGTAACAATTCTGTAGGGACATGCATTTCAAAAAGCTGAAAGATAAAAATGAGAATGAAAAGAAGTTCTTCTCTGCAGGCCGCTATTAAAGTTTTCACACTGCTCCATTACAACTGTAATATAGTATCTTTAATAATAATTCATTACTATGCCATAATAAGCAAGGAATATATGTCATGCTATATTAATCAAGAATTCTGTTTTTCTAACTTTTAAAAATCATTCATTTGAAATTACATATTATTTTTGTGCCATCTCATAGCTGATTTATAATGACTTAAGGTTTACTGCTAGTTTCTCATTCGCCTGAGACCTCACAAAATCTGCAAATCCTCCTGGTTCTTCCTAAAATCTACTTTTAGTCAATATACGGTCACTAATCTACGGGTGAAAAACGCTTGACATGATTTAACTGGTCACTGGCTTTGGGTTTTTCGAAGGTAATATTCCAAGAGAGGAAGACAGGGAAGGAAGGAATAAATGAAATGAATGAAAGCAGTGAAATCTGGAAGAAACCTGCAAACCATGAGGAATCTGCTTCTCCCTGAGCCAGCAGCAATGATTCATTAGCCACTTGCTAAAACTCAATAATCAGTTCATGAATTGCTGAGTTCAACCATTATGAAAACAATATACAGAATCAGTAAATAATGGCCTCTGATGAATCTGCTGTACTGTATTCCTTTTGGAAGAAAACAATAGAAAAATCCAGAATAAAAGTAGAAAAGAGAAGCAAATGAACCAAATAAATCATATGGAAGCCTAACTTGGTTCTGCATATATGAATTTACTCTGTGCCTCCAACTTCTTTATAAGCTCTATGTACCTGCTTTTCTAAAAATGAGTTTATTTGCAAAGGCTAAATTACAGATTCTGTTGTAACATGCTAATTCTCAGATTGAAAAGTAAGGGGGTGGGGGCGGGTTGGGGTAGGGTTTGTTTATTTTGGTTGATTATTTTTAGTGGTTTTTTTTTTTGTGGGGTTTTTTTGGTGGTTTTTGGGGTTTTTTTGGTGTGTGTTTTTGTTGTGTTGTGTTTTTTTTTAACGTGTCCTGAAGTCAGGAAATTCTCCCTATGTTGAACAACACCCGTAGAAGTATTTTTCGCATGCAGCAATATGTTCTCACTGTCGTGTCTCAGAAGAAATCCCTCGGGGCTCAAGATCTGTGCCTGTCTTTGGTAATACCCATATAGAAAATTAGGACTCAATTGACTTCATCAAAAAAAAATATCAACCAAACCCCACCTCTAAGGATCTCTAAGCATTGTTTTGAAACTATGATTAATGAGATCATTTTTAGAGAACTAACATTAGTTACAGACATTTATGCCCAAGCTAAATTTGATCTAGTCAGGGATTTCTTTAAAATGCTGGACTGGAAGATAATGAGTTTCAGAAATTTCTCCAGCACTCAAGAGAATGCAAGATCTTCACAGCTTCTCGGGACCAATGCATCTTCCTTTCTCTGAATTGAAACCCTTGCTGCCTCTGATTTTTTAAGTTTAAACTTGGAGGTTTGCTTCTGTGAATGGGGTTCTGAAGGAAATCAAAAACCCCTTCAGTCCTGTCCAGTGTGTATTTTGAAAAATTTAGCTTCCCTAAGGGCTTAACAAAAGGAAATTCTACTTGTGGGAAGAGCTGATTAATCCGAGGCGCTCCAATGTAGTGTGTGGTGCAATGATGAAAAGGATGCTCAACAGGTCTGAGCCTTGGGAAGGGAGGGTCTGGCTCATCTCTGCCTAGGTGTGGTTCACCAAGCGGCAGAGGGCACCTCGCAATAATGCAGCCTCTCTCCGGGGAACAAAATACATTCCCGAGCCTTTTCTTTATCAGGTTAACATTTGACAAGCTTGCCTTAATGCTCTCATTCTCCCCAAGTATCTCAGACGGGGAGGACAGAAAAAGTTTGTGGCAGAAAAAGACAGAAGGCAAAGAAAGCGGAGGGTTTGCAAACAGCGTGCCAAAAAGCAGAGCCGTTCTGCTCGCTGCAGACGCCAGGTAATGAGTACGGCTGGATGCACTGCGGATTATTCTAGAAGCCTGGGCCAAGGAAAATGGGGTTTGCTCAGCGTTCAGACACAAAGACATACACAAAATCTTCTGAAATCTTCTCGCTTAGGTGTATGGGCTGAAAATTGAGTAATGCTTAAATCCTCGTGCTCCACGGCGCCAACAGAACTCTATTAGTCCACCTTCAGCAGTGCATTAATTTTCCTGCTATTGAATCATTATTTACATCATACCACAAATGCGCACAACCCTTTAAAGGGAGCTAAAGGCGTAGTCCTTGTCCAGAAGACCTGCCGTTCTAAGTTCATCCTAATATCGATACAAATAATGGAACACACTTTTGCTCTCTAAAATGGCAGTCAAAGCAAATTGGGCATTCTGAGCTGGGCCCTGGCAGCCTTTTGTATCGCTTTCATTAGAGTGTCAGACTCTCAAAACTAATGTGACAAAGGAAGGGTGGCTGGCGAGCTGGCAATCACACAACGTCTAAAGATCTGAGCTCCTCTGTAATGATCATATGTGATTTACAGAATCAAAGGGTCAAATTCTGCCCTCAATTACGCACCTATTGTGAGGTGGTACACCACCACATGGCACTTGAATTAGAGAGATTATTATATTTCTAGAGAAACAGAAAAGCCGCCTGTGGCCTTCAAGGTAACAAATTCAGTGTTGATTCTATATTAAATAATAACATCTAAATGTACAAAAATGTCGATGCATCTTCAGTGCAGTTTTTAATAGATACAGTTGGAGCTACAGAACTGCTGCGGTCTGTTTCTCATCTAATAGTCTGTGTTTCTGGTATGGTTCTGTTCTAATATTCTGCATAGGAATACGCTCCACAAGCCGAACTTTGGACAAGAGAAAATGGGCATTGTTTCGGTGCTCTGGAACAGGCAGGTGGCTCCGGAGCTCCCCGGCCCCACCAGCCCTGCCCTCCCACAGCACCGGCCTACAAGAGTTTCCCCAAACGCTTCTCTGTTGCCTCTCGTAACGAATGCCTGCACCTTCTAAGAAGGATCAATGCAACTGACTCTCTTCAGGAAGATTTATCAGATGCACAAGTTATTTAATTTGGTATTCATCCCCGGATACTCTCAGGAATCAGGAACACTACAGATTTCAGTTGCTGGCTGCTGCTTTTTGGTATTTTATCTGACACTAACCCATAATCCCGAACTTGCTGAACTTGTTGAGTTTCCCCCCGCCTTTGCTGGGATTTCACTCAGGTGCCCTCACAGGTGCTGTAAGGAGAAGTGGAACAGAAAGCAGAATGGAAACGGGAGCTGGCGAGAGGCATTGCTGTTATCCTTTTTATGTAAACACATGACCAAGAAGAGAAAATTGCTGTTGATAAAAACAGCTTCTCATCCACACTTTGTGAAATAGCTTGTACAGTCTCTTTTAGGAAAATGCATTCAATCATTTTCTCCAAAAACATATGTACATGCATACACATACATATAAAAACCTGAACAGAAAAGGCTGTCATGTCCAAAATTTGTATAGAAACAAATTTCCTTTACCGATTACTTTGACTGCAGGCTTTTGATTTTCCCCTCCACCTCCGTGCACGTGATCCTGAGCCGTCCAGGCCCGTGTCCCGCACGGCCAGCCCACAAACACAACCCAACTGACAAGTACACACATCTTCATCCGAATCGCACACTTTTAGGACTTCCAAGTCTGTTTCAAAATTATCAGATTTGTTTTGAAATGCAATTCATATTTATTGTATGAATTCCGCTTTCCAAAATAATAATAATACTTGCGTAATTATTTGTAAAGAAATGTAATGACTTTCTTTCTTTAAGCTAGAAATAAACCCTGACTTTCCATTCAGACAAAACGCGCGTATGTAAAGTTCGGGATGGTTGTGCAAGCAATCTACTCAATAAATGGAATTGCGAACTAGAGGAAACAACGGGCAAGGGAATTAAATAACGAGTAGGACTAGTAAAGAACAGCTCCATTGTCTCGGACGTGCCAGGGAAACACCATTGCCCCAACCGCTCGACGTCTCTTTTATCTAACTGGAATAACCTACACCATGATTTATGTTGTTCGCGCCGCGTTTTCATGTCATTTGAAAAGAACAGAATTTTCTGGATCTTCCCTTTCTTAGTTAATACACACGCACACGCTCACACGAAACATATGTTAATAACTTCAGACCACAAATTTAATTTATCTCGGCTTTCCACCTGACATCATTTCTTGTCATGTGGCGCATACCCATCCGTAAACAAAATGGGGATTCATTACCATAGCAACAGAGAGTGTGACTCTGATCAGCTTCAATGATTATTTGTAGGCACACACGTTTACAGATATCAAAATCCTAAGTGAAGGCTGATTACCTCAAAAAAAAAGAAAAAAAAGAAAGCAGTTAAGTTGGCTTATATGTATGAGAAAGAATGCATGCTAAAGACACTAAAAAAACCCCCCTCGGACCGGCAAATGAAGCTACTGGCCATTAGCCTGGTGTCACTTCCAGTTAGTTGGGAACATATCTATTTCTAACACAAAGAATGTGATGTCTGTGTCCCGTGACCAGCGAAGTATTTTCATTTTGTTGGCCGGCAGCTGTGCTACCTGGGGCTGCCCGTGCAGGTGTTTGGGGGCTGGCTCGTGCGGGATGAGATGGGGGAGCCTCTAGCTTGACAGAAAAAGAGGAAAAAAAATAAATCTGAACAATGTGTAGAGAAAAACTACAGTCAGAGCTGCACAGGACCAGCTGTTTTTTTCTAATTAGAATAACAAAAATAGCACATGCTAAAATGTTGGGTTTTTTTCCTCTCAAAAGCAATGAATGCTTTAGGAACTATAAGGAAAGAGCTCTAAAACCTATTTAAATGAAGGAATGTTTCAGGAGCCATATGGAGAAGAAAAAGAAAAGGCGAAAGTAAAGAAATGTTTTATTTTTAGCTAAATCTGAAGCATTTCGATTCCTCATCCAATGTTACAGAGAAATTATCTTGCTTTTAAACTTCCAAAACTGTCAGTGCTGATGTTGCCTATTGTATCACAGCTTAAGCAAGATATTTTAAAATACTTAGTGCATTCTTCCAGGCATTATAAATTTCATTATATGCCCTGAACATGCATTGAGATATATTACTTATGATATATCTGTGTTCCAGTAATGTATGGTAGCTGTTCATAATGAAGTATGTGATAAACACTCAAAACACACACTGTATCCATCTTTTTCCTTTTTTTTTTTTTCTTTTCCTGAAGCACCGATGATTCAAAACTTTGAAACAGGAATACCATTTGTAAGAGCTGCGGCATTCTGGACATCTGCACTGTTAGAGTACTTCAGAATAAAGTCACATGGCCATAGGGAAATTTCACAGAATTAAAAATCACAGCGACTTGCCAAGGTGTATAACTAGTTTGTTTTCAGCTGTTCTTCTCATGAATAATTACCAAGCAGGCATATCCTAAAGCTAGCGCAAGCTGTCAGTTCACCAGAAATATTCAATATTTAAAACAGAATTTCGAATTTAGAATTTCATAAATGAAAATAATTGCGGCGCAGGCAAAACAGCGCAGTGCAAGTGCTGTCATGTACTTCTTGCCTTCCTACGAGGGTTCCCAGAAACAACACGCTGGAGTCACAATAAATTATCCTTACGATGGAAAGAAAACTATGCATATGCAAGAGGAATCGCAAGTATTTTTTTCCCCCAACTAATACTTCGCTATCATTTTACTGGCTATTCCTTTGTGAAGCGCAGAGAGAGAAAACACAGGATGATCCCAAGGCTCCCATGTGTTTCGGTCCATTTTGAGCAAACCCCTGTATTCCTCGCCACGGCTGAGAGCCAACAGCAGCGCAGAGCAGCCAGGAGATGCACTTGACCTTGAGGGCTCCCTTAGACCCTTGACTACCTGCGCGGGTCCTTAAGACAAAGGCCAGGCCTAAGCTGAGCCCACGGCAGGGGCTGAAGTGGCCCCGGCCAGCACAGAACTGGCCGCAGGCAGCGGAGCAAACACCTGGTCCTGTCCTGGGCTTTTCTGCTTCCGCATCCCAGAGGAGACAAAACAAGGGAGATCGTGAGCCAGGAGAAAAGAGATCTCGCCTTTCACACTGGGCTTCATATTGGCACATTGTTATAATATTATGAAAATCTTTATTGGAGCTTGGATAATGCCCTGAAATAGATATTGCGCTGGTTAATAAATTACAGTTTCAAATGAGGGAGATTTTATCACCAAAACATCTCATGATTAATTTCTAATGTGAAGCTTATGGCCCTAACTTAAAACATTTGATTTTGCATTTGTGTTCAAAGGTTGAGCACTTAGTAAAGTTTTTATAAGAAACTCACTTCATTTTTTCTCCCCATATTGGGAAAAAAAAAAAAAAAAAAAAAATCACTAACCTGTTAATCCACTATAACTTCATAACCTCAATTACAGCTCTTGAGATGAAGGTGATTAAAAATAAGTATTTTCCCCCACTTTCAAAGAGCAGGTCATACTTTCCAAAGAAATTCTGTTTAAAATTTTTCAATGATACATTAATGGCAATAATTAGAATTGGTCAGTGTTCCACAAGACACATCTCCCATTTTCCAACCAGCTCTAGCTATAACTACTTTGAGTTTTGACATCTTGAGTAGTACTCAATGTAGTAAGTAGGGTTATTTCTATAGGAAGAGGGGATAATATAAAATTATATGTGCTAGGAGAAAAAGCTAGTAAAAAAGCCAGAGTATTAAGAACTCACAGCTGCCAAGCCTAAGTATGGACCACGAGGCCAACCTCCTGCTCTAATGAAATTTTTAAAAAATTAATAATTTATATTAATCAGCATTTTATTGAACTTGGCACACCACTTCCTAAAGTGTTTGATTAATTCATTGTTGCTGCTTGAGAGCAGCCCATGACCCATCTCAACACATTCTCAAGTACCAAAAGGAATCAATAAAGTCAGGGTGCCAGAGTCAACAGGCAAAGCTGCAACTCAGTGTCTCCATCTTTCTGGATATGTTCAAGCCACAAGCATTGAGATTTAATTCTTTAATTAATTTTGCTGATTACTCTAAAGATCAACTCAGCATCGCAAGTATCTGTGCTTATACGTCCAGCATTCATTTTGTGTATATTCTCAAGGAATGAACCAAAATTTTGCTTTTATAACTAGTAGCCAATCAATTATCAACTAGCATATTATCCACAAAAAGTTCAAAAAAATGAACAAAAAAGAAACAAAGAGCATTGAAACACAAACAAAAATATGTACAATTTAGACTATTTAATCCTATCTTATACTAGCCTCTGTGTTTAATTCTAACCACAAAAATTATTCCAGACTAAGGATATAGTGACCTTTTTCAAGCGGCTGAACAGGTTTTCTTGTATTAGTTTGTAAAGTACTTTTAGGGTGAGCCTAAAATCACAGCAGTTTTGGGGTAGGCAAAGTCCACAGCAGCCACCCACCAGCAGGGCTGCTGGGATTCTCAGGGCTGGTGGTGGGATAAAATTAAAAATAACATTATTTGTGCATTTGGTAGCATTTCAACTCCAGCACTGAAATTACTTAGGGAAAAAAAAAAAGTAATTTTCTGGTAAGTAAATTAACTGTTGCTGTGAAAAAACCACTGTCCTTTACTGTGATCCTAAAACCTGGAGGAAAATGAGAAACGTTCTCCCCAATTCCTCGCCAATCCCAAGTTTGTAATGCTTCTCTTTGTTTCCTGCCATCCTCCTCCCAGTTGTATTCGAGGCTGATGTTTCCTACACCACCTTCCTCCCATGGGGAGCTGGAGCTCCACCTTCTACCCTTCCGTGTGCGATCCATTTTAATAACTTTGTCTTCTCCAACAAATAAGAATTTTGCCATCGTCTTCAGGGAAACAAGAAGAGATTTTCAGTGAGCTAAGCTGTCTAGGTTTTTGTCTCATTTTAATCAGGAGGTTGGTTGCACAATTCAATACTGATTGTGTAATCAGAAAGCAAGAAGAAACAGAACACAAATGAATTACTATGGAAAAATTGTCCTCATAATGGGGTCATGAAGCATAGAGATATACATTTATAATACTCTGTCAAATTACATTATGCGAGGAAATAAATTATGTTAAGAGAAAGTATGTTTTAATTACAAGCACAATACTTCAAATTGGGGAAAAATCGCTAACCCCTTTTTTATTATCTTTATTCTTCTATAAATTTAGCATCAATATGCGCAGAGGAGCCTGCACAGGGCAGACAGCCCCTGCTGTTAAGGAGCGGCTGTGTGTGGCCGTGCAAAATTTAGGACTGCAAGATTTTCCAATTTCTTTTTTTCCTGTAGTTTTTTTCCCTGCCCGTCGATGTGCAAAATAAAGAGACCCAACCAGAAAGACAACAGTAGTTTCTTAGCATGCACATGACAACAGCTCTACTGTGGTCTCGCTAAGTGTGCTGCAGATACAGTACATTATTTAAATCACAGAAAATAGAATACAGAATCAAAAGAAAGCATAACATTTGGGGTGGGATTTTTTAGGTTTTCTTTTTTAATCTAAACAAAAATTTAAAGAACAGCATCCCAGTGAGAAAGAGGATGTTGTTAGCATACACAATTCACCTTAGAATTGCAAATTAAATTTGAATAGGTGCAAAGGCAAACACAAATTCTTCATAATCAATTGTAAGAATGGCACAATATAACAGGATAGACATGCCTGTCTGTTAGATACATTTAGCGATGTTCTCAGCCTTTTAAAACCCTTATTTTTCCATAAATAAGTTTTGGCTACAACTCAAATAACAGTCACCTCTAAGAGCTGAGTGTAAACCAGAGACAACATCTTCCTCGGCTGTCTCAGCCTCTAACGCAGTGGTAAGCACCAAGCGAGAATTCCAAAAAGCAGCCTCAGGTGTAAAACCTCTACCCAGACTAAACGTGCATCCCCTCCCAGTCCCGATTTTCTGGGATAACAGCAAGTAGCTTTCAAAATACACAGGAATAAGCAGCTTTGAAAATATTCAGCTTTTTGCTGCTTCAGTCCTGTAAATACTCGGAGTACAAGAGTTCGTTCCTAAGGAGGAGGGAATCGCGTGGGAAAGGGCACGTTCGGTCATGTCATTCTCTAACTAAACTTTAATTTTACTTATTAAACTCTTGCTTGAGAAGCAATTAAAAAAAATTATCATTATTGCCAGCTTTTCATGTGTATCCTATTCACCCAAAGGTTTTCCGACTACACTAAAACATCTTTCTTACCACCAGGTGGCATCTTCTTATTTTTATATAAAACATCTGAATATTTACATAATTTGAATAATTTTCTACACCTGAACGTTTCTAATCTTCTTTTTATGACAGTCATTTAACATCTGTGCAGATAGCCAGCGAGGGTGTCAGACTGCACCTCTCAAATGCTCCTGGAAGTATCCGCTGCTACTTTTCCTAGACATTCTTACAGACATCACATACGTACTGAATCCTCCAGTAAACAACGTGCCGATGAGACTGACAGGAACACACAAACACTCCTCTCGAATTCTGGGGCAACCCAAATGAAGAATTTACAGCATATATTAAAAACACTGAGCTTTCTTCCAAAATACCGATTGAAAACAATCCAGTACCATAGTAATCTGACTGGTTTCTCAGCGTGTAGGTATTTTCAAATATAATCCAGAAATCCTCTAAAGCCAAGGAACTTCACACTCGTACTCGATACACATAACTCCAACCAATTCTAGAAATGCAGAAAAATGCATTAAAAAGCATCAGCAGATTAAAAAAACAAAACCAAACCCAACTTCCTAGATCACTACTAATATAAGCCATATGAGAAGTAAAAGGGGAAAAGTTTCAATTGTCTCTCTCTAATAACTTTCATTTTGCGCAGTTATTTGTCTCCTTCCAACGGTGAAGATTTTAACCTAATCACAAGAGCATAATGTCTGGTGACTACGGTCAACCTCAGTGGAGATCACTACACAAGCAAGAAAGCAGAGAACTGAATTCCCATGGCAGAACCTGACTCCCCCCCCTGCCCACTATTACATTGCTTTAAAAGCAAAACAGAAAAAAAAATAAAAGGAGATTTTTAAATTTTATATATTTTTTTAATACTACAGCTTGAGTAGCTCTGATCCCGGGTCCACTGATTCAGCTGCAAACCTGCTGTTGATTTCCTGCTCCTGCCCCATAATGAAGAGAAGTTGAACCAGCACGGTACGCCACAAACTGAGGGAAATCTTATGCCAAAACTTCTTCAGGAAGAAATCCAAATTTAATGCTGCCGAAATGTTTCAGAAATTCTTCTCAGCTTCTGCAAACTGGTGTAACTATGAAATTTTATCTCGCATACTAATCTATTTCTAAGCCAAGGGGTTTTTCTTTGTATTTTCCAAGAAAATTGGTTTGGTTTCTTAATTTCAAACAATTTATTTCAGAATTTACCTCCAAGAAATCCTGATTTTTAAGTGCTTGATTCTGAAATTAAACTTTTTGAGTCAAAGGGAAGAATTTTCTCCTTTGCAGTCAGTGGTTTCAGATCTAGGTACAGTAATGCTTGGTACTGCACCACTCTACAAGAGCATCAGAGTATTTCTAAACCTGATTCTTTCAAGCTCCTCTAAACAAGATTTTGGATTAGTATTTTTGTCATACAAAATGCCAGAAATCAGTTCCTATGTCTTATCTATCGTTCTGGTGGAGCTTTCAGAAACCACGAATTACAGCAGAAAATTCCAACTGATCTAGTGTACAGCAGACCATCTGCAAATAAAATTATTTCCAAAATTAATCAGCGAAGCCACGTCACTTTAAAGAGACGGGTACAATTACCACTTCTAAGGTTACCTGAGAATGGAAAGTAAATAAGAAAACTGCTATTGAATGCACAAGTAACAGGATGCTTTCTAAATACTATTTCTATACTTTCTATACTTTCCCCTCTTTTTAAGCAGTAAGGCATTCGCTTGTAAGGTCTGGTGAGAGCTGTCAAATCCCTTCTGCCAGCCCTAATCTTCCTGGATGGGAAGTCCAAAGGCAGAAAAATACAGGTAAGCATGGGGCAGTGATCACTGAGATTGTGCTAAAACCCTCTGAACACTTTCAGATCTTCTAAGCCCCCCCCACTTGCCTCCAGTTCTGATAAAATATTCCATGCACTACCATGTCCTTACTATATATATCTTGGAGCATATCCATATGTGCATGTACTAAATAAAAAAATTTCGTCTTCAAGTAAATTGATAAATGTAAACTCACATTCTGTGCAATACCACTAAGCAATTCTCTAGACATTTAGAGAGGGGAGTTGTTTAACTTGCACAGAAAAAGGTGCGAACGCGCCCACCTTCGCCAGCTCCGGGGGAGATGCTCTGGTTTAGCAGCTGAAGCTCTGGCTGAACACAGGAAACATCAGCATAAAGTCCAGTTTCACTTCACTGAACATGATCTTACAAGTAACATTCTTCATCGTAAAATGCCTTGATTTGTGCGCAGCGTCCATAAACAGAACACAGCCCCAAGCGCGGGATGTAACACCCTCGTGGACACGGCCGGGGCCGCAGGACACTTCAGTCACTTCTGCACTGTTAACTAAGGAAGATGAGGCTTCTGAGTCTTTTCAGATCTGATCCAACAGCTACTTGTCCAAGGGATGACACTCACCGAACTGCTTAAAAATTAACTGGTGAAGAACATTAGATGTGGGACATAGAGCAAAGTTATATGTAGGAAGTCACTGATTCCATAGTCCCTTCATTTACAGTATTTTCCCCACAAAGGTATATCACTGTTCATACCTCACTAAAGCACTGTTGTTCGTTTCTCTGTAAAACATTCCAGCTACTACTTCAAATTAAAGAAAAAAAGTGCTGCCAAGAAAAAACAACTTTTCAGACGGATTCAAGGATGGAATACCGTCATTCAAAAGCTCTCCTGTTGAATCAGACCATCGTAACTACTACAGACTATTTTGAAATACTTCGTACAGTCCCAGGACTATTAATGGCATGTTCCGATCCCACCGAGGCTGTTTTGGGTTTGTGGTGGTGTTTTGCTGTTCAGGGGGCTACAATAACTCATTGGCACATCTCCAGCGCAAGATGCATTTGAATAAACCACGGCAGGCCCTTTAGCTGCCATCATCATGCCACGTTTCAAACAAGGTAAGAAGTTTCTCCGCATACGCTCCCAGCGTTCAGCTGCTCATAATCTATAGCGTTAACAATTCATCATCGAACCCAGAGACTCGCTGCCAACTTATCAAAGTGGCCAGTGGCTGCGTATGATCCAGTCTGAGCATCTGGCTCCTCACTGCTCCTGACATTAGCACAGACAACAGAATCAGTGGACTATTGAATGCAATTACAGTAAGCGAGACAGACAATAAAGATTGATAGCGCCTTCTCTTTTTATCACAGACAAAACTAGTGGGGGTTAAAGCTTTGCCTTGAGCTGCCCTCATTTAACAATGATTGAAAATATGCAATTGTGATGGTAAAACACTGCAGCCTGTACCACTTCATTTACTGGACACATTATCAAATTAAATGAAAAGTGAACTGCCAAAAGCAACAGTTATTATATATTAATGATGAATATTTACTTAGCATTGTTCACAAATCATACAGAGAACAGAATCCTTCTTGTTATCTTCTTTGCAGGCTACAGATGAGTAGTTTAACATTTCTATGTTTACGTTAAATCTTCTGTCTACAAAACTCTAAATACAGACGTGCGATTGGTTTGGTGACTATACGTGTGGTTACAAACGTGTAATTAATAAAATGCTCCGGCAGTAAATGAATCCAATTGCTGCAGGGATTCTTTACCTCCAATCACAGTTGGTATTCTTGCAGGTACTTAACTAGCCAAAGAAACTAAAGAAAATGAGTATTTTGTTTCTGGCAGGCTTTACATCGTGGGTCACATAGTGTGCAACAGCTTCTAACAAATGAAAAACGCAGAAGCAGCCAACACAGTGGATTTATCCTAATACATCTGTCATACAGAATTTCAAACCGGTTACCGGTCTTTGGTTACTGCGTACTTGGTGAGCTAAACCATGCACCACATCGGAACGACGCAGATAAGAGAGTTCTGCAAGTAACTGAATGTTTCTGTGAACATCGAAGTCCCTGTTCTACAGAAGCCATGCTAACAACCGCATTCCTTCCTTGAATTACAGTGCAAACACCCTCCAGTGCCTGGCGATAATCTAACTACCGAATGACAGAACTGCTAACTTTTCGGTGGTTCTGGTCTAGTCTGTAATGATTATTTTACTAGATAAAGCAAGGAATTTCTTTATCTGAGCATCCTGTAAGAATAGATATCATAGAGAAATTGAATTATGAAGAAACAATCTTCAAAATTAAACAAAAAATAACTACACTGTCAGCACCATAAAAAAAAAAGAAATTCTCTTGTCAGTTTTAGATGGACTGCAATGAAGCAGTAGTTGGGCAACATGTGGTCCTGGTACTGCCTGGTTTGGGGTTGCATACACAACAAATGCAAACATATGGTCCTTGTCATGCCATGATCTCCACGCGAGCATATTTTTGCTGATGTGAAGAGCCCGGCTTGCTTCAGGAAAGCTCTCGATGCAGGCAGGAGTCTGTGCAAGTGGCATGCTGAGCCATCCCAGACTAAAGGACCAAACAGAGAAGTTTAAATAAAAATAAGCGTTTGCTTTTTTTCCCCTCTGTACAGGCCTGGGTAGCAAAAACAAAGCCCTCCACACGAACCACACCGTCCAAACTTTGCTTCTTTTTCAGCAAACTGAGTATATTCCAGGAATGTGATTTCTACAAATTGTTGATGTAAAGGCAGTCCGGACTACACGATACAAAAGAAGAAAATTGAGGGGAAAAAATTCTGGCTTTCTGGCCATATGCTAGCACAGAAACCATAAAAGTGACAAACACACAAATATGCCACAATGGAAAACTATGTGCTGATCCCATGCAATCATTTGAAAAAGCAACATGCTGTATGGTACTGTTTAACAATAGTGCAAAAATAACTGTCGGAAATTCTGGCTAAGATGGCCCACAGACAGTTTTGGAAGGGATGATGCATCAATAGACAAACTACAAGTAGAACAAATGAATTATCATAAGCCTACTGGAAACAGGAAACCAAGGACACTTCTATTTTCAAATGACATTTATTATCACTCTCCCCCCTTTTTAAGCAGAAAACATAGCCAAATATTTTTCAAGAAACACAACCACTTAATTACGTTCAGATTTACTTGCTGGAAATACCAAGAAAAACATTAAGTAGATTTTTTTTTTTTTTTTCCATTTAAGCCACTTTTTCCACTTGAATTTCCATATAAAGAAACAATGATCTGTTCCACAAAGCAACAGAGCTATTGAAGGCTGGTATTCTACGATCACTTCTTGTCCTCCCATGCCACCTCATTACCTTTAGCATGCAAAGGCCAGCAAGGAACGCTGTGGTTTGTCCCAACCTATGCACACACTGACTGGGCAGCAGGTGCTGCTGATGGAGAGAAAAGGTACCAAACGAGTCCTGTCCACCTTTTCCTCAGCGAGGTGCGTCGGATGTCTGTCCCGTATCCAGACACCAGTAATTACGCAACTCATAAAACATAATTACTTTGAAAATTCAATCTCCTTTGCAAACAGGTTTGCAACTGCTAAAGTCGCTGTGGGGAGAAGATGTACAGACCAACGGGGTGAACTTCACGTCCTTAGAAAACTAGACTAGATGTGAAGTGCCATTGGGAAAGGAGTAAAGTGAGTACCTTCAGAGGAGGCTGGAACATTCCCCTGGAATTTTATTTTGGAGATGAGAGAAAAAATTACAGTGAACTGAGACTCACAGGAAAAAAAAACAAACCTAAAAGTCCTCTCCTTCATATGAGATGAATGAGCAGCTCCACTCATCAGTTAGGGAAACGGTACCAACCCCACACCAGGAATAAAAAGCACGTAGCAGCATTTTTAGAGAGAAGCAATTGTGTCGCAGTTCCAGGCATCAACAACCGTAGATATAGGTAAAGTGAATACAGATCCTGACTTTCACAAACTTTAGTCCGTATTTCCACACTTCTCCAGCCTGTTTCAGTGAAGATACTGTCAACTGCATCATATTTCAACAGGAGAGGAATCATCAGGTCAGGCTTATACCAGAGGGACTGCAGCGGAGAGATTCTGCTCTGGAGAGCAGAGCAATCCAGCTTATTTTTTCTCTCTCATTTTGCCATTCCTATTGTGTCAAACCTAAACAAAAAACCAACCACCAAGCCCAAGAATGAAGTCACACTTAGTTTCCTCAAATGCTGCCAAGAGAAGCACCAGTTCCCAAGCCACCCTTCTGCTCTCAAGTGTTCCCACGAACCTTGCGTAATTTCTGTTCTCCAGAAAAGAGAGGTACGTTACAGCCAAAATCTCAGAGCGTGGAATGACTCACTGCCACCACATGCTTCCCCACACCAGAGCTTACTAACATCAGCAAGTATATGTGAATTTTATTATCTCTATCAATAAGCAAAATTGCTCACTAATTTTAAAACATTGCCATATGACAGACAGAATAGGTCACACAGCCAAAATACTAACTGAAAAATGGACCAAGGAAATATTCCAGTCTATTTTCCAGACCACGCGAGATCTTAAACCTACTGATCCAAGCAGAAAAAGGGGGAACTCAAAGCTCTTGAATCCCTTTCTGAACTCTGACACAGACCTTTGCTGTGGCATCAGACAAGAAACCAAACACCTTGTCTGCACCTGCAAGCCTGCCTAAACAATGCTGCAATTTATTCATCCTTTAAAATGGATCACAGGTAATAATCCTTTATCCACAAATATCTCAAGTTTGGGGGAAAAGAGCTTGTTTCAGCCGGTTTGTCAGAGGCATGAAATAGGCAATATCATGCAAGATGAGAAATCTGAAAATACTATTTAGTGGGGAATGGAAAATACTGCTGTTATATAACATAAGAAGTCCAATGTAGTCATGCTTTAATATTTTCCAACTGGTAAATCGTGTTATTCCAAGAATACCTTTAGCATTGTACCCTCTCGGTCAAAGAGTGATTTCGTTTCCTGCTATGTCACAAGAAGAAAAATGGCCTCGGTATGGAATATGCAAAACATAAACTCCTTAAATTCTGAAACGGATTTTTCATATCACTTCATTTAAAAGCAGTTATCTAAGCCTTTTACATATACACACGCTTTCATACACTGAAGTCTCAAAGCTACTACCACTTCTAGTGTCATTACATTCTATGTATTAGTTCTTTTTATTTCAGAGCAACAATCAGTACGCATAAAACTAAACGTGTCCAACTATTTTGCAGGGTTACAGCCCACGTTAAACAAGCCCTAGAGAAAAGGACATAAACAAGGTCTGGGCTGTCCTGCCAGTACAGCCCTGAGACCAAAAAGGACAGTTATTCATAGCGGTAAGAACTTCATGGCTATGTAGAGGGTGACTTGATTGCAACAAAATCCAGGAGAGCGCATGGGTTCACTGAGCCTCCTCACGCCTTATCACCGAGCTTCGGCATGGGGGTACTGAACCACATCGTGTCCTCTGTGAGGGTCCAGAGAGGAGAGATGCAAGTCCCTCTCAAGGTACATTGCTGAGAGGAGCATGGTTTTCTAGACACTCTGCAAAACCCATTGGGAAAGCCCGAAAATGCCCAGAGATCAGAATTTTCCTCTAGAGATCCCTATTTCTCTTCAGTGACTGCAGAGAAAAGGCCAGCAGAAATAATCTCCTATCTTAGGCACCTTGAACAAGGACCTAAAGCCAAGAAGACGGATTGAAATCCTGCAAGAGAACCCAGCAAATCGGAACAGGTTTTTAGCAGTCTTCCCACATGAGCTGGAGTAAAGTACTTGGGCTGTGTTTCCATTCTGTATAGACGAAAAAAGGATAACATTGCTGCCCCAACTCACAAGGGCACAATAAACACATTAATGATTATTATGCCCTCTGAAAATATGGTAATGAAGGTTGTAAGTATAAGCACCATCATTAGGAATGTTTCTCTGCAGTTCTTTTCACCTCCCAGCTCTGTTTTGCAGCAGAACTTGGAATGACCCTCACCCCGTGCCCAGCAGAGCTTCGGAGCACTTGTGAGAAAGGGCTGCACCTTCCCAGTAACACGAACATGATTCTGCTTGGAGGAGCAATCCCCACTTGGCTGACATCCGCAGAGGATGATGACAGATGCTCCTGGTTTTATTTCTTTAATTATGTTTCACATGCACTGTAATTTCTTAGAGTCTCCTCAACTGCTAAATTCCATTACCACCTCCGCTCCCTGACAGCTCCCCTTGGCACAACAAATATAACTTTGAAAAAGGGCACCAGGGACACGGAGCCCAGTGTGCCAAAGGCTTCTGTAAGGCCGGCGCGGCGCTCCCTGCTCGGCTTCGGAGACGAGTGCAGCGAGCAGGACGGCAGAGCTGGCGTTCCAGCCCCAGAAACAATTCCCTAAAAGCCTCGCAACTGTGCCATTTTCCACCTCGCTTTTCCCGCACCATTTCACATCAGGGAGAACGCTGTACCACAGTGACATCACCTTTTTCTCATTAGGCATTTAAAAGCAAAAAGACTACAATCAAAATTCTTCGAAAAGGATATTTTTAGTTAACTCTGAGATAGAGCAGGGAGCTAAAAACGGGTCTCCCATCATGAGAACCCCTTCTCTGACTTCATCTTAAAGCTGAAAAGCACAATATTCTACACAGGGTGCATAAAATGCTTCAAGTTGTAAAGCACATTGATAAGAAAGTGAGAAAGACAATGAAAACATCAAATATTGGACTAGTCCTTACTCAGATCTGGCACATAAAACCCTGGTGAAAAATAATTGGTTTACAGCTAAAAGCACAAGCAGAGGAAACCTTGACTGGGGGCAAAACAATAATGTGAACATTACCTTAGAAATTCACAGCCCAGCCATTCATTGGAAAGCTCTCTTCAAAGCAGCTGGTTCAGAGTCTGGAAATTAAAAAAATAATAAAAATATCATTAAGACAGATACAGTTTTTATTATAATAATTCTAGAACATTTTATAACGAGAGTTAATAAAAATACAATCATCCCCTTCACGCAGCCCCACACCTGCTCTGCAGTAAGGACACGGGGGCATTTGGACTACCCGGACTAGTTCAGCAAATACATCGGCAGAGGTGCATGGTTAGTTTACCAAGAGATAATTGCTTCTCCCCCCACTTCCCTATATATGATAAAAATGAATTATTTAAAAATTAAAGGCATTTAGAGTAATAGCACTCCAAATGCAGAGTATTTATTTCTGCTTTCGTCACCCGTAGTTTATGGCACTGTTTGGGTTTTGGTGTGCACTTTTTTTCCTCCTGCAGTTTACTTAGTATTAGGCTTGCATTGGTCTCATCAATAAGAAATGAATTTGGGTAACTTTCAAAACCACTATATTATCTTTCCTTTTATTTGTAGTGAGTTTTTCTTCTCTCAGTGGTATTACTGCAATAAGTCAGTCATTATTTCTTTATGTTTTCCCTCCTTTCTTTAGTATTTCATTTCCCTTTACAGCACATCTCGTGATCACAAAGAAAACAGAGACACTTATTTCTTTTAACAGTTGAAATTGCTGCAAGTGATTTAACTGTCATTTAATCTGATTCCTCTCTTCTGTCTGTGGAGAAATATGTTTAATGTACTGGAAATTATGTTAATAAGAAAAAGCATTATCTCATTTAATGAAATAAATATACAAATATTTCAAAATAAAATAAAGAGGCAATCTTCACTGAGGAAAAAATGTCTCTTATGGTTTGCATAAAATAAACAAATGAGAAAAATTAATGAATACATTGAAATATACTGACAAAAATTATGCCTAAACTCAAAAGGGAAAAAAATAAAAGAGAAGGTGACTGAATTGCATCTCACCTAATCAAATGCTTTTTGAGAAAACACAGAAGCAAGCTTAAAGGATCAGAGTATAAATTATTTTTTAAAAATTATTTTATTACCCCAGGCTAAACTTTTTTTCCTTATTTAAAAAGCCATCAGTTTTCCTGCTTTTTTTTGTTTGCTTTATTTTCTTCAATTGGTGTTGAAACAATATTTATCATTTAATGACTCGAATTGCTTTGTCCTTTAATTATCTTTGATCCTTTGCCACAAAACATTATTTAATTTATGGCAAAGAACTCTGAACTCCTCTGATTCAGTTAATCGTAACAGCCAATAACTCTATTTCTAAGCTTTTACATTATGAAGTATGTAACTAGCATGCATTAAGGTTAAACAAATATTGTTAGTGGTGAGAGAAAAACTTGTACCAATTATGTAATAAAAGCATGACCACTGCAAGAGAAACACATAATTAGGGATATAATTACAGACATCAAAACAAACTAAAGATGTCAATAAAAATTCTTCTGTGACAAACTGATTTCATTTCACTGTTCTGCAATTCTACATCTTAATGTATTTCTTTATGTTTTCTTGTTTTCCAGAAATAAACAGTGCAAAACAGAAAGAAGATATTCAGTGTCATCTGTTTGGGTGTGACTGTGGTAGAAATTTGATTAAATCCTGGGTTGACTTTCTCACTGGCAAGAATGAGTGCCTTAAATGCATCCAACAGTGGATTCTTTTAAACTCCCCTTTAAGAAGCAGCAGCAGTGATGAAGATGCTGTGTTGTCAATTCATACGGGGAGTCTCAGTCGTTTGTGTCATGTACCTTCTCAAGGCACTTTCTAAGTGCACCACTTTCTCGCTTTGATTCCCCCCTCCTTACAAAGTGCTATGGATCACAACAACTCCAGCTCAGTCACTTCGGCTACCCAGAATAACTATGAAGAGCAAGATGTGAAAAAATTTCAACTTTCTTACTTGAAATACACAGTTTCACTTTTTTTTTTTTTAACTTTCGGTTCTCCTTTTGGTTTACAGACTTGTGAATCTGAATTTGAGCAGGACAGAAGCTGTGCAGTGAATGTTTTGGGTTAGCATTACACAGGTTGCTTTTTTATTTTAAAATGCATGTAAAAGTCCTGACAGTGAAATTCCATATCCACTGAAGTCAGTAATAAAAGTCCTACCAGCTTCAATGGGGATTTTAGCCTGTATTGCCAGAGGCCCTCCTATTCCTAGGCTACTTCTCTCAGAGTTTTAAAATATTCTTACCCTCCTAAAATATGCACAGAGAAAAAAAGAAATCTAGATATGCCACTCCTTACAGAAACCTTCCATCTTGAGGTCCTACACCTGATTCTTCTTGATTGGATGCTTAAGCTGCTTGTAATCATTACGTTATATACAAAATGAATCATGCAGAAAGTGTTTGCTCTGAAGCATAGATTAGAATTCATGAAAAACAAGTAATCCACTTAAATTTTGAATCACTATTTTACACATATACACACATATATACAAAACCATACTCTGTACAAATAGCAGGATTTGGTTTTAATGATGTATTTTCTTTTTCTGCTAAATTTCAAATCTACAGAAAACATTCCCTACAGCTCTTGTGATCAGGGTTTACAGAGAAATTCAGGAGAGGATAACCCTATATATTCAGAGCTTTATTTTTCTAATTCGAGGTTTACAGGGCATTGAAAAACAAAAACCTAAACCCCATTGTATTTCTTTTATAACTAGAGTGAAGAATGTTCAGCGGTACAAATGAATTAGGAAATTACTCTCCTGCCGTGAAGAAACATTACGCTGTTAACACGCAGATATGCACTCAAAAAAACCCCACTAATTCAATAAGATGAGAAAGTAGGAGGGTTAGTATAAACCCCTCTCCAGTTCAGTAATGTGGAAGTCACTAACCGATGGCAAGAACTTGCCTTACAAAGATGCAGGAGCAGGTCTGTGATGCGCAGGAGCCGGACGGACACGTCCCAGCGGCCCGTGGTTTAACAGCACCAAGGCCTCACGCTTCGACACCAGGCCTGGGCTCTGGCAGTGAACTATCCCTCAGCCTGCTCTGGAGGGGCTTCCCGAGTTCAATCCTCACAAGAAAACAGGCTCCCCACCCTAAAAGTGCTGGTTCCAAGAGTTTGCACCAGGCTGGAAGAGCAGAGGAGCCAAGGGCCCTCACGGAATGGGGCAGCCGGGCCCAGCGGGTTGCCGCCCGGCCCGCACCAGGCCCGGCCCGCACCAGGCCCGGCCCGCACCAGGCCCGGCCCGCACCAGGCCCAAAGCAGCTCTGCTCTCCCCATCCGGAAACCTGTTAAAAAGTTATAATAATCCCACACACTCCTGTTGTAACCATACTTAGGGGAGCTGGATCAAAAGACTGGAAGTACTGACATTTTTGATTCCTTTCGAGTGATCAAAAGACTATTGACATGAGCAAAACATCTTGTCAAGTTACAAAGAACAAAACCCCCAAATCTTTTTTAAAAGGTGTCTGTTTTTAAGCAGAACACTTCAAACTTGCATCTAAAAATATCTGTAAGCTATGCCTGACACAAACCTGAATTTTTTAACCATTCAAGATCTTGAAAGACATCCTTTTTTTCAAAAGGATACTTCTAAGGCAAAAGTTTACATTTATTTAAAATAAAAATAAAATAAATCATAATTCCTAAAATCAACACCTCTTCTGTGGTTTTCTTTTACCTATTTTTTTTTGTTGTTGTGAACACCCTTGTCTCTTTTCCAATTTCTAGTTCTATCCTTGATAGCAAAACAGCAAACCCACTTAAGGTGGTATTCCGCAATAAATCTGACTACAGTGAAACTTTTTTGCTGAATATACTTAGTATACTGAATTTCAGCCATCCTGCACATTAAGCTTTTCTTGGTTTAAGGCTAAATATAGATAAAATCAAATGCAGGACTTATTCCTTACATCTGCTAAGGAAACCTACCAATATAGCCCTTCTCTGCCCATGCTGTGAATGAAAATAAAACCCCTCCTTGCTGGGGACCAGCTTCCACCATCTCTTGGGATCCATAAAGTTGTCAAGAAAAAGGGTGGCACAGACAGATCTTCACAACCACATCTCCAACTCTACTCATATTCAAGACCGCAAGGGAAGTGTGACAGGCGGACAGCGATGCCACAGAAGCAGATGTCTAGACGCGATCTGAAAGCCTCAGGATAACGAGAAAAGAGCTCCTGCTCCGCCGTGGACAGCACAGCTGGAATCATGGAGGAGCATTCGCCACCACGCAACCTCTGCAGCAAGTCACTCATCCCACCCGAGATATTCCCTTTAGCACTGGTGGCAATACGGACGACAACCGCACAGGTTTGACGCTTTGTGCCTGTTGCCAGACTTGGAGATGAAACTGCTGGTTTGCCTTGCGGTGTGTAAGCACAATCACTTGCTTTTGTTACTCTTTCAGACCTTTTGGCTCCTGTAGGTTGAACACACTCCTGCACCACAGCCTGCAACATCAAAACAGACTGAAAGCTGAAAGTAAAAAGCTAATAGTATCTTATGTTCTTCTGAAGTTTCTCCTGCCTCTTTCATGTAATTCCTTTAGCCTTTTATCAGCCTTTTTAAACATATTTGAATTTATTTGATTTTCACATTTTCTCCCTCTGTTCCTTTAATGAAAAGAATTAATTTATATACCTTTGAAGAGAGCGCTCTGCTTCCCCACAATGCAACAGACCATTTTTTTCCTCAAAATGGGAGTCGCAACAAATGGGAGTCATAATTTTCAAGCCTGAATCTCAGTAATGTGCACAAATATTGAATCTAGAAAATCAAGTAGGGGCTTGAAACCAGAAAATGGAAATGCATCTTTTTGAGCAGAAATGCAGAATTTGAATACCAAAGTGTGAACACTGCAGCTCATCACCCAACCTGTTGTTTTTTTTTTTTTCTTTTTAAGTATTTATATTTCTTGAAGTACACATTCTTGCAAACTACATTGTATTGCTTCTATCTACTCTACAGCAACATATCATTAACCCAGCACTACTGAAACTTCACTAGAAGAAGAGAACAGATAATTTAGGAACAGGAGGAAGAGTAAACGGTTATGGTGCCTAAGCTCTGCAGACCTATTTCAGTTATGTTATGCAGACTGCAAATATTGCTTCATTTGATTTACATAGGGAGCAATTTTAATCAAGTCAACAGAACTAAAGCAGTGAGGTGTGCCAAGTACTTTTTTGAAATCCCTCTCCTTGTTTTTCAAAAGTGACAATTGATGGCAGATGTCTCAAAACCTCCAGCATCCTCGATACCTATTTCAAAGAGATATCGATAGCTAAAGATCAAACTTCTACAAACACCTTCCTTCCACAGAGCATTCTCAAAGATGCTTGAGAATGAAAGCAAATATAAGACACAGCCTTCATCTAGTTGGGACCAGCTAAAAAGCACAGTATGGCCTCTATTAGAGAAAGAATTTTTTCTTTCCTGTAGAATTCCTCACAGATTTATTAAATTGTAAGAAAATTTGTGTCTCAAAACACAAGTTACAATATACGTCTATAAATCAGTAATATTGTTTTTTCCTGTAAAGCCAGGCTTTTTGCTGTCTTGCTCTTCATAGAAGGCGCTTGTGGTCATGTTAGCCAGGCTGGAAATTAACTGGAGACTTTACACTTCATCCTTCAAGACTCCTCTTTTCTGTTTCTCTTGCAGCAACTTCAAGGACAGCAAGCATGTGTGTGTTATTCAGCAGTGACAAGTCAAGCTGTAGACACCTCATCATCCCACAAGAATGTCCCCCATAACTGAAACCAGAAGAAACTACCCAGAGACCGTTCAGTGCTCAAACACAGAAGCAGATGAGCAAGAACAAGACAGATGCTCTCAACATGAGTAATGACAGAGTTCCTGTTCTGCCAAATGAACTTTTGTCCTTCCTTATCGTTCTAATAAGTCAACCTGGGAAACCATCTGCAAAACCGAGAACAAGTGGCAATTTTTCGTGAAATATGTTAAAAATCACTTCCTCACAACTTTGGTTGTAACCTGACTTATTTATTACAGTGTTTTCCAGGTAGCTCTTTTTAAGAATCTACACTCGTGCAGAAGACTTTTCAGAGTATGAAAACGACCATAACATCTAAATTCAGGCAAGCTGCCAGACATATAAGTCTGGAGACTTGTGATTGTCCTCATTTCCAGTTTTTCATGAAACTCCAAGTGTCCCGGCTTCTCAAGCACTCAGAATCTACAAGCAGATTCGTTTCCCTGTCCTATCTCTAGCACATCTATTCCTAATCATTCCTGGCTAGAATCCAGTGAAAAGGTGCTTGCAAATACAATGAAATGTTTTCAGACTCCAAACACTGTTCGGCATTAGTCCCAACTGAAGTACTAGAGAAAGGTTAAGGCAGATTTTCCCCTTTGCATTCCTTTTTTCCTTTTTCAGTTGACTTCCATATGGGTAGCAACAGTCCATCGTCAAGTGATAAAATTAGAATATCAGAGATAGCCTAACTAGAACGCAATTTATCACGGTAGTATTCCAGCATATAGAATTTCTATTCCTTAAATAAACATATTTCTTTAAAGTGTCAACATAACCAAGAAATCTGATCTTCTAGACAATATTCCAGGCTTGATGCATTTTTATTGCTCTCCGGTAATGAAGTTTTAACTCTTGATATATTCCTCCTATTTAACTGCCATTTCAACAAAACTAAAATGATCCATTTCCAAAGTTGGTTCAGGCAGAGCCACGACATTCTGCAAAAGAATGTGCCCAGATGTTCTCTCGGAAAGCACCCACCATTACGCTTCAACAACAGGGGAGAGGAGGAGGAAGAATAAAGAACATATTTAAATGCATAACAGAATTGAGGCCATAAATTCGTTTCGCACTAGTTGCACATGTAAATAAGGTGCACTGAGAAAGTTTTTTTTTCTATATTTGGAGATTGCCAAGTAAGTGTTAGTATTATGTAAAGCTCCCATGTGGTGTAAATGGCATTGCTCTGTTAACTTCAGTGAGTCGCCCTTATATACACTGTAGATTTAATGATGATAACTCCTATTCAAAGTTATGACTACAGAAAGAGATTTGAACGAACAACTTCTATCACATTTATACTTGTCATTTGGGATTAGCTAATCCCAGATCAACTCTGTACATAACATATAATTGCATATCAACAATATCAGTCTGAAAATGTGTCTCACTTCTTCTAGCAGTTTCCCAAGTTAAGCATTTTTGTCCCGCTTAATGAACCTTTTGTTACAAGGAATACGATTCTGCCAGGAATTTAATGCATGTAAATGTAATGACATAAGAACATTACATAACCACTCTCCTACAGGAGTTTATACAGTACAAAATATAATGAAGCCAGACTATAAATGATGCATATACCTGCAAGGGAAAAGTAGCATTTTTTAATTTAGTGAACTGCTATAAATAACAATGCGGCAAGAAATAGTTTCAAGTGCTTAAAAATGTTTGGAGAAAGGGATCCATCAATAAGCTGAATTGGTAAATGCAAAAGATCAGCTAGAAGATGAGAAGGTGCTTCCTGCTTTCTAAGAAATTTAAAGAGAAATGCTGTAATAAAAATCTAGAAACCCCCACAAATACACACACCCCATCTACATTAGAGAATGTTCTTGCCGCTTTTTTCCTCCAATTTTGGAATCAAAAGGGCCTGCAATGGGAACCTGAACATTTGGGACCAGATTCCAGAGCCGACCGTTCATGTCAGAACCCTTCATTTGACACCAGCCGGCTCAGTGCGCTTACACCAAGCAAATATTAACTTCCATAGTAAAGGAAACAGGCAGCTCTTGCATCTTTTCTGATGCTGTGTTTAGCCTCTGCCTACCTGCTCAAAATACAACAAACTCGGCAATCTTTATAGAATAATAGCTGAATGACATTATCCCATCCTTGTCCTCTCCCCTCCCTCCCTTTCAACAGATACCTTTAAAAGAGCAAGAAAACGGAACATATGTACCCGACATTCAGCTGCTCTAACAGCTTGGGAATACAACTCTGTCCCTAAAACAAGCAGCCTATTTGTTTACACGTACAGAAGTAAAAAGAACCACTGTTCATCTTGCATAATTCCTGAATTTACCTACGACAACACTGTAATTCCAATTATACTTCCTAAACCACGCTGTGCTATGGTTATTTATGTTACCCTGAGTAAGAAGCACTCCTCTTGTCGTACGTATAAATAAATTAGTGTAGAAGCAGACATTCAAGTGTCTCTATTTTGCATACAACCGCCTCCCTTTTTCCCCCCCATCGAGTTTGTGTTTGACAGAAGGAATTTCACCTCTGCCCACTCATTCTCAGGCTGGTATGGGTGAGCTCAAGGCAACGAACTCGCAACTTCTTCCCAAAATCAAACTACACTACAGAAATTCTGCCTGAATTTTGAAGACCTTACTTATTGCAGAAAAAAAATGCAAAACATATTTCTGAGTAACATCAAAACCCAGTATTAAAGATGCTTGACTTTTTTTCTTTCTTTTTTTTTTTTTTAATTTAGCCAGAATTAAAGCCCAGCATTACTAAGCACTCTTTCAATACAATAAGCCAAAACTTTGGAAATAACATCTGTTACCAGAAGTCCAGCTATATCACAAATTAAACCACTCTAAAGTAACGTTAAGATGTAATTTAAGACCCTCAAAGTGGAGAGAGCTCAGAGTAAAGGCTCAGTACCCTTACCTTGTCAAAAAGGTACTATCCTACAATTAATTATTTTTTTCTCCAAAAGTCTATTTAAATAAAGCAGCAAATAACGTCACGGAAGTTCTGTTTGGAATGCAGAAGCAGACAGCACAAACTAATTTGTCATACGAACCGATAATGTTTGCACAGCATTTAAAAAGGAAGCAACGGATACAAGTTGCCAAACTCTTGGGATCCATGTATAAATTGGACTTTTTATCATACATATTTCATTGCCATGTAACTCTTCCACTTCCCATACATTATAAAATACTGAAAAAAAAGTGCAGTATAGATTTTCAGCTCCACAGCACTGTATCTGTCAATTTTAGAGGCATTTTTATGCAGGTACCCACCGGCACATTTTAGAGGCTGATCACAGGGCCCCACATTTGCACATTTTGGGCACTAGGAACGATCCCCACAAGTCCATTCACACAACAGATCAACGAGTTTCTCCTTCTAACTTTTTTTCAAATTACACACAAGTAAGACAGCATTTCATCAGCCCCAAGGGCAGATTCGAACTTGGACTGCAGACATTTACAGCTCTTCAAGATAATGAATACCATATCAACACCAGTTCACACCACGTTGTGAGGCTGTATAGTTCTGATTCCCATAAAATATATAACATCTGGTATAAATAATTATTTTGTTGATTTTATACCTTATCCCATTTTACTCTTATATACAGTGTTAAAAGCTAATATATTATTCAGTAGCTATAAAGGGCCTTTTCTGGTCTTTCTAGTGGTGTTATTGTCTTTCACATCCTGTCAGAGCATTAAGATGTCATATAACTTCACAACAATTTACTGCACAAACCAACGTGCACTTCGCTAATATCATATAGGATGACTAAGTACGCTGGCATTACTTCATTAAAATCCACGTTTAACAGGCTGCCCAAAGCGTGGGCTAAAACACAAACTGCAACTATGGCAGGAACAAAAGAAAAGCAGCATATTGCTTTTGAAAAATCATTCCTTACTCCAGTCTCTTCGGTCGTATGCAAAAACCAGTCTCCCCAGCAGACCTGGTGTGCAGGAGACAGGGTGTGTGGGTCCACACACAGTGACCTGGTTTCCACTCCTGCACAGCCAGACCACAGCTCCAGGCTCCCCCCGAAATACACCCGCTAGAACCCTTGCCAAACACAGTTATTTCCAACACCAGCACCAGTGAACAAAAGGATGATTCCCGGCTCTTTACTGTTTGCAAGGGACCTCTTCTTTATTTGCATACAGCTTACGAAGGTGCAAAACTGCCAGCTTTAGTTTTCTGACACTAAAAACCAGTCAGTAACCTGTCGCAGTTAAAATACAGATTTTAAACTGCCATGTGTACTGTCTAGTCCAAATCAACCATTAAAAAAAAAAAAACACAAAACTAAAAATCACTTTTTATAGATAGTTTTGGACAACCTTTTAACCGGGTAACACAGGGAGACAAAACAGTGGTGCAGCAGCACAGGTCAGGGGGGCTGTGATTGGCAACCCATGATGCTTCTCCAATAAAAATAACAAATAATAACAGCACTATGATGGGCCTCCCTTCAAGAAAACGACAAGAATATTTTCTATCCCATGGAATGTTTGCATCAATCACGTACCTGTGGCTTTCACGGTGAGCTGGACTATTACAAGATTGATGATAAGCTCAAACACAATACTTGACCTAAATACATTATGTAGCAGCGGATGCCTGTTAAGTAGGTCAGCACGGGCTCTTAAAAGTTACGTAAAACTTACTGCTGCCACACAGCCGGCATGTCACTAGTCAAGAAGTATGAGAATCAGTTTTATGGGCTGAAGGAAATCTCTTCTCATCACGTGAAAATCTGTTTTGCCATACTTAAAATGTCTTAAATACAAGAATATGCTGGTTGTCATACGTCTTTAGGCCTCTAAATGAAACAGAAGCGAGGTGGGCAGCTGATGAAAAGCCTAACAATCCTGAGGATGATCCTCAAGTTTACAGACGCGCAACATTTCTCTTTGAAAATAATTGTTCAAAGAAATATTTTCCATTCTTGCAGGCAAACAAATTGTGATTTATAGGATGCATCAGACAAGCCTGTCAAGCTAAGGAAGTCTGTATTTAGTAGTGATGAAGTCGAGATAGCGATACTACCCTGTCTGCATCCTGGAAGCTCTAAAGCAGTGTGGTGCAGAGAAGGGAAGTGTACAGAGTTACCTGTTGCGGTACCCACGTGGGAGGCAGACAGTACTGCACTTGCTAAATGGAGCTGGGAACCACTTAGCCATCCCTTTCTAAGCAGGTCTGTGCGCTGGAGAGCAGAGAGGCCTCGCACAACAGGGATTCTCCTGACAGGGGAAGGATGCATCACAGTGGGCAAGTTTAACCTCGCATTACAAACAAAAGTATCTTCTGGGCAGCTTTTGACTTAAAAGCCAGCGAGGTCCACCCTGCGGTACCCACGGGAGCAGGCACGGCTGGGACGTGGCGGTCACACTGCTGAGTAAGACCTATCATCCTCTTCCTAGGAAGAAGCCGCTTCTAGACAAGGAAGCATGAGCAAGGACCTGCACACCAGCTCTTTGCATTTCTTCTGATGACACTGAGCTATTTACCAGACACAAGGATTTACCAAGAAAAAAAGGTCAGCGCGAAAAGCACCTCTTTTTGCAGGAGAGTAAACAGGCTATAGAGTTCTGTCTTGACAAAGCAAGTCTCAAGAAAGCTCCCCACCAGCCCCTCAGCAGCACGGTTCATGTATGCATACTTCAGTTAGTGCTAACTCAGAAGCGCTTCCTTTGAGACAAGTCATTATTTTCTTTTTCTGTCTGACCCAGTGAGCACTCCAAGGCCCCACTCTGCTGGATTTGTGCCCTGCAGGCAGCCGTGTCCCACCAACTTTCCACCCAACGCTCATAACAGAAGGCAAAACGACAACAAAAAAATAGCAGTATTATTTTGCATATTGAAAACAAATAATGCTATTGTGTTTCTTCTTTCATTGTTTTGTTATTTCATCATTATTCACCACAGTTCTTTGCTTCATTTGCAGAGTTTGGGTTTTAATGTAATGGCCATTCAATAAAAATCTTGCTTTTAAGGGTTTGCATATCATCCCATTTTCTCTTCAACCCTTCAGCAACCATATGGCAAGCAATCAGGTCTGCAATCACTAGGTCCATATTATGTAGAGCATGATTTCAGCATTATGCTATTACCCATCTGTTTCTGTAGAAAAAGACATGAACCCTTGTATAAGAGGTCAGTGGTTTCATTGCACACCGTATTCCAGAAATCTATCTCTGTTCACTTGAGATCACTTTTGTGATTTACTGTAGTCTTTTAGGCCAGGCTTTTTTTTTTCCTTCCCCCCCTTCCTTTTTTTTTTTTAAATACAGACAATCAGCACAATTTGTCTGTCTGTTGTATAAAATTATTTGTAACTGTCATTCTGTGCACTTATGCGCTCTTAGTTGAGATGTTCTCTGGAGATCACGCCATTTTCTTAAATAAGAGACAAAAAAGAGAGAGGAAGGCTCACCTATTTTCATTTGTTTAACAGATTTGTCCAGGAATAATGAGGCCTGCTACCCAGCATCAATTCATTTATAAACTAGTACAAATTGTCTCTTTTGCTTTGTTTCTCTGGTTTTACCACTCCAAAGTATGCAAATAGGTATTTGGCTTTCTGTAGAAGAGGAATGCACTATAAAATTACAGCCATAATGGTAACGTCAGTTTAATTTGACATAGTGCTTGAATTCAGCCCACAATAAAAACAAGTCAATGAACTTCAACTGCAGCCTACCAGGCTTATTAAAAAAAAATAAAATTTAAAAAAAAAAGTCTAATGCAAAGGAACTTAATTGCAGGTCACTCTGTTAACTGTAGCAAATAACCAAACACTGGAGTTCCCTACCACCCAATCACCAGAAAGTCTCTGCCACAATAAAGTAACACAATGACATGTCCAAAATAAAATTCAGCATCCCTTACATGTTATCCTGTTCAGTGTCCGTACAACATATTTAACTGGATAGCTATGCTTCACTAGAGAAACACAATGGAATTCTTTTTAACAACCTCTTTTAAAGTGAACCACAAGCTCGAGCTAAAAAAAATAAAAATAAAAATAAATTCTACATACAAACCGTTCAACAACACAAAACCAGCCTCTTCATCCAGAATATTGTGTAACAGCGGCTTTGTCAGGCACTTCCCAGACTCCGAGGGCTCACAGAACAACAAAAAAAATACAAATAATTTGAGAACAGACACAGATTAAAGACACAGAGAGGTATGACGGAGAAATGTGAAATCATGTGAGAAAGTGTTGAGGCAGCCTGATACAGACACAGCACCACACCAGGACTTGTCTTGACAGAAGTGCAAGCACCACGGTAAAGAACAGCCACACCGCGTCAGACGCGTGACTGCAGGGTGACACGAAGATGAATAGCAGGAACGGGCAAAGAAGTGGAGCAAATCCCTGCTATCTTCCAGGAATTTTATTAGCAGTTCTAGAAAACAAGGGTGGAAGTCTTTGCTAGATCATAGGGTAACAAGGGAGTCTGGAGGAACGGGGATGAAGCAGCCAAGTTCTGGAGAAGGTTGCTGGTGTCTAAAAAGGAGCCGGTGCCAGAGGCTCCAGGTGGGCAGAAGAGCTGAAAGGCACAGGGCAGGGACATCGCCACAGCAACGGGAAATACCCGAAAGGCTCAAGAGAGGCGAGGCAGGGGATGCACGGAACTTGTGAGATGTCCTTGTTAGCTATGCACTCCTCAGAAGTCAATTATTTTGTCGAAGGAAGCTGAAACAAAGAAAAGTTCATTTGGTAAAGCTGGACATAAAACGGATACAGAAAAGCCACTGAAGATTCTAAAACATCTGCAGTTTGTTATGGACGGCAGAAGTGGCTGAAAAGTTTAATTTCTAAGCTTCCTTTGCAGAAGCAAGGCCTTACAAGATGAAATTCAAGTTGCGCAGTGAAAGGAAATCTTGTTTCTTCACTAAGCAGAGCCTCTAGTCAATGCTGGAGCTTGAGTGACCCACATGAGTACAGGGGCTTCCACTCACTAATACAGATTAAAAAAATAGATCCGCGTTACAGTTCTTGGAGAACATTCAACAAGCCTTGTTTAACTCGCGGAGCAGTCTGAGTGTGGGAGCAGTATGGAAGTTTGCTCCACTAATGGGAGAATTAGGCTTTGGTAATGTACGCTTAAGTATCAAATGCTAAGTGTCATTTCAATAATAAAATCGTTAAAGAAATGATACATGGATATATTAGGCCGATTAGGTAGACACAGACAGATTAGATGGGATGACCACAAAGAATAAAGTAAATATGAAATGGAGAAAAGTAAAGGGCAGAAAATTGAATCTAAAATAATATTATAGATATATGAACTTAGCAAATAACTGGAGTGATTCCCCCGAAGAAAGAAATATTAAGTTGGTCAAACAAAAACCGGTAACTCATTTTTCTGTTTTACTTTAATCTTTTACTATATATGGTGTAAACACTAGAAAAATTAGGGAAAACTTGAAGTGTTCAGAACATAACTATGGAAATTACAGGCTGACAACCACCAATTACACAATAAATGCTATTCAAAAGCAGATGTAATACTAGCTGGCAAGACACATTAATACAGTTTGACCTGCAGTTTTATTTACTTTCAGGCAACCTGAATGTCATGGTGCTGACATAAACAATGCTTAATGCTTTGAACTCCAGTAAAACACAGCAAGAGTTAATTAAAATGATACAATCAAGGCATATCTCTTTCAATACCATAGACAGAACAATAAAGAGAGACGGAGTGTTCATTATAGATTCTAAAAATTATTCACACAAAGTATACAGTGAAAGTTTAATCATCAATTTTAAAGATAACTTTTTGAGCTGAAAAATCTCCTTGCTTTGATGTTTGCTAGCCACTCAAATTCATGTCTTTGGGAGCACAGGCTTTGGCAAACAAACCCTTAATACACACGGATAAAAAGCTACTTTCAATAACATTAATGTTTAACGCAAACTGCTAAAAGCAAGAAAACTCCAAGTGAAGGCTGACAACTCCATCTTGGGCTCAGTGAAGAGAGTTTGAAAAGCCACAGCATCTTACTGCAGAAACGCTGTAAGATTGCATTCTGAATATGCCAACTTTTGGGTCATTTTCCATTCTCCAATTCTTCCCATTAACATGTAGACTTGGAGGGATTTCTTCTGTTTCAGTTGGTTGTTGTTATAATGGGATCGCCTTTGTTCCTTTAATCAGCAAAAGGCATCACCACTGAGTAACAGAAGATCCCACCACCAAACCTCACGTTAACAGTCACCCAGCCACCTTTCCAATAGTCCCACAGTCCATGAGACTTGGAGCCATCACTTTGCTTCCCTACAAAATACACTTGCTAAAAGTACTCGCCTAAAGCAGCCTGGGTGAGCCAATCGGAAAGCCATTCAGATAGATTTACCGCTTGGTGGTTTTCATTCCAGGAATGTAGACATACATAAGCCCTTGCACTCGGCTCCCTAAAGCAGCCCCAACCGTGGCATTGCATTTGCACAGCTATTTTTTGCCAGTCTTCTCTGCCCTTTGGACAAACCTAATTGCACAAAATTGCATCTAGTATGGACACAAAATAAAGCCTGATGTTTACAGATGGCACACTCCAAACCAGTTTAGCCAATTCTTCTGATGTATATTCACAAATGTAGCAAAGTGGCAGGGGAGTCGATGTGCAAAGATGTGATTGGGTGTATTTCCTACTAAAACAATTATCTGCTGGCTAATTGGGATCACTACACTTGTGTTAGTGCTGGAAATAGTTTTAATCAACTGTTATAATATGGTCCCAACTCATGGAGAATTGAAAGGAAAAAAAAAAAAATTACCAAATTACAGACCAATCTTTAGTGTTTTAATTGAGCAGTTTTCTCAGAATACGGGGGGAATGATTCATGCAGTTCCCCACCTCCACAAGCAATTTTTGCCAACCCATCTGCCACCCCAAATGTTTCGTCCAAAGCAACCCCATCGGTGGACTTCTGCTCCCTCTGCTGGATCTGCAAAATTAGGTATCAATAGACCCAACCCTCTTTCCTTTGGAGGCAAGAGCACAACTTTATCTGGTTTCACCAGGAGAAAGACTGTGCCCTAGCACCGGCTCCAAAGTTGTGTTGACATCACTGCTAAGACTGACTTGCAGTTAAGTAGCGAATAAATAGCTGTAACACTTTAAAATAAACAAAAAGCCCTAAAACCATGGGGGAACATGAGTTAAAAAGAGAGTGACAGAAGTAAAAAGATAATTTTTTTTAATGCTTCTGAAAAGAGGTGCAACCAAAAGGAAACAACAACTCTCATTTAAGCTTTCAGAGTTTCCTTCCAGCTTCACCACTTGTTTCCCCTAACACGGGAGCACAATGCAACACGACATGACTGCTCCTCACCACGTGTGATGGGACAAAACGAGAATATCATCCTTACAATAGACAATAAAGTCTTGCTTCTGCATTCCCAGGCAGAAACAAATACTGAATTCCATTAAAACCTCTGTTTGTATGAGCTTTCCTGCAGGCTTCACTATAGAAGCTTTTAGCGTCTGACTACTTAGAAATCACAAGAGTGTTGAACTGTTTAGTGACTCCAATCCTCCCATCAGTAAACTGATCCGGTGATAAAATGTAAAGGGCTTGTGCTATTTGCATTTTTACTCAGTTTAGTCACAGATCACAAAATAAATTAGTAAATTGAGCTACAAGGCTTCCAATTTGCAGCAGCCAAACCTTCTAAATAATCATCTGTGCTTAAACACACAAATCCTTTAAAATGTAATAATTTCTTTGTCAACTAAAACAGTTACAAAAATTCCATCCCCGCAATCGCTTCCGCATAATGATTGCTTTAAAGAAATCATACTAACGAAAGTGCACGATTTCTCTTGAATAAACTCCAGAGAATTAAAAATGTCCAATGAACTGAAATGCTAAAATCACCCATGGTATTCCTTCAGAGCTGCCAAACGCTGTTCCTCCCATTTCCTAAAAAAGGAACCGAGAGCTGTTTTCTTGCTGAAAAGATCAGAAATCCTGCCCTGGTCCAGGTGCCTGTATCCCAAATGCCAGCAATCAGCAGCATTCCCGGCAGCGGCTGAAAAGCAGCCAAATTCACCAGGACTGAACAAACCTCCCAGCGCTCAGGTCCATCCTTCCCGGCCAGGGCTAAAGCGCATTTGTGGACCTTGCAGGGGAATCTGCTCCTGTCCCAGCGTTTCTCATGTTTCTGTGGCCGGGCACTTACACAAATGGCTCTGAAAAAAAAATCTAACTCCACCAAAATACAGGGACCTGGCACATGAAACATCAGGTGTCTGTTTAACAGAAATTATTTTGTTAGATACGGCCAGGATAACAATTTAAGCACAATACAAGTGCGGCTTGGTCAGAATTGGGTCACCCAGGTGCCCGAGTTCTTCTTGACGTGGCCCTGAATCACCTCTTTTAGTATATACCAGAAACCTAAACACAGATGTAAATCACCACATATTTCAGCCATGTTTCTGCGATGTCTTACTTGGAATTTGCAACACATTAGGACAAATTTTGCAGTTTCCCTTGACCTACCTTAAAAATATTTAAGTGTTTAAAATATTATTGCTTTCGTTCATATGCTAACGTCTATAAACAGTGCTCCAGTCAACACATTACAAAAGCCTAAACAGATTTTACTATGACATTACACCTTCTTAGTAAATTAGGTATAACAGTTAGTAAATGGATGTACTGAGGGCATTGTAAAGTCGCCACTCAGCTATGCAATAGTAAAGGGACTACGCAGTTAAAAAAAAATAAATACGCCACGGGAGTTTAAAAAAAATAATAATAATTGAAAAAAACCCACAGGAACTATGTATTCCACTGGGTACAGAAACACTTTGGCGGTGCTGTGTTTCCTTCCCGTATCACAGCAATATGAGAGATGGAAAAGCGCGTGGTTCCAGTTTGCGAGGCGCTGTTTGTGCCCGTGGGATTGCTCCTGCGGCTGCTGGAGGGGCCCGGGCCGGATCGAGCACTCCACCGTGCTCCTGACGCTCATCTCCGCTCTCCCCTCCCGCACTGCCCAACAACAGTGGTCATCTAAACACTCCTCATCCTTTCAGCAAGCACTAATAATTACGCATTAGCACAAATAACGGTAAAGCTTTTTTCAAATAATTACATATATAATGGACGTGTCTTTTAAAAGTTGTTTACAGCTAATTAAGCAATGAATAATTGTTTTCTCTTCCTGAAACAGGAAAAAGCTTATCTTGGAGTCACAGTTTAAAACGCTTTCTCTCTCCCTTTTTTAACAACAGTTTTACAGATGTTGCTAGCAATTGAAACTGTTAGAACACTATTAAACCAAAATTTCTTTATTAAAGGGATTACTCAACCCAGTTGAATTGTTTTTTAAAGTACTGGATCACTTCAAAGAATTCCCGATTTGGACGATCAGTGAATGATCTGAACATACCGAGACCCTATTCTAAACAGTTCAGATCCTTTACTACCACAACACAGGCTGCTTGTTGCTATATGACTAGTTTAATTGTGGGCTGTAATAAAGGTCATAATTAATATCCCAACACAGACACTAACAAACAATTTTAAATTGCCAGCATAATCAAATGATGCAAACATCTATGAGCTACAAAAGTTCATTGCCGCAACTGACAATTTCTTAATTGTATTCAGTCATTCATGGAAATTTTATTAACATCGAACTGATGTATCCTGCCCTTACTCTGTCACAACACCAGGGATCTAATTTCATTATTTTCCACAAGATTTGCTTGACTACTGCCATGATTCTAATATTGCTTTAGTCCAGATGTTTATGCTATTTAAATTAGGAAGAAAAGGCTTTTGGGTAAACACAATTAAAGAAGTTTTTTTGTTGTTGTTTTTGTTGCCTGCTTTTTTTTTTCTTTCCAAATTTAGTTTAACAAACTTCTTTTAATTAATGAATACAGCTGCAAAGTAGATGGGTTTTCCCCCCTCATTTTTTATGCTCATTCCCCACTGTGTGCAACATGCATTGAGTGTGTGGCTCCAGCTACTTCTAAATATAACAACCTTTTAATTTTTCACTTACATTTGAGTGCTCATTAAAGTGAAAGATAGTGGTGCATGACAACTGCACTTTTCCTCCGTTTACTCTTAAATCAAGCCCCAAAATATTTTGAGCACAACAGAAACAGTTTAAACCTTCCTCCCTCCTCCCATAGCGTTACACCCCCGAAGTGGAGATGCGACTGAAGGATAACCCGTACTTCTAATGTCTTAAGTGTTCAAAATGAACGTCTAGCATCAAGTTGTCTGTGACAGTAGAGGAATCTGTCCAGCTGGAACACCGGCATCCAAAGAATTTTGCTTCTGCTTTTTGATACCACTTGAACACACTCATTTTCTGCTCCTGTTGGACATATCAAGTTTCTTTCCTAGGAAACAACGCTTAAAGTCAGATTCCCCTCTTTTTATCTGTCTTAGAGAAAGCTGGTTTTATACAAAAATAGGAAATTTTGCCTGAAAGAGGTAAAAAACTTAAGCACACATTTTTATAACACAGTACAAGTTTAGTAAGGTCAAAATGTGACCGAACAGTGAGGACACCCTTCTGCACTTTTACACTTGAATATTATTCATAAGCGCAAAACTCGATAAATTCAGTATGCACACCACAGTCTTTCAAGAATAAACTGTTTTGAGACAGTATTTTTAAAGGATCCAAACTAGGTTTTCAACCCAGCATTTTGTCAACATTTGTAAAAGCCTGGATAATGTGTGTGATTGCAGCCGACTGAAGATTCACACCGCGCTGTGCCAGACACTCATCAGATGCACTGAAAACTTACTGCTGTAATTAGTTACCAACTGCTTTTATAATTCACAAGCACGATGATATTTATAAATAACCCCAGTATATCGCCGTCCTTACAAACCAGTGTATCTATTCGGTGTGCAGAAGAGGTCATTAGCACCTTTTCACCCCGCAAATCCCCTTCCTCCCCAAAACTGCGGTTGCAGGATGACACGACGTGATTGATCTCCGCTATTATTCTTTTTGTATGTCTTACATTTCTCCGAAGAATGTGACACTCATTCCATCACCCGCAAAATGTTAACGTGCAGGAGCACTCGGGATGCCAAAAGTTCGATTTGGTTGCTGTTGAGGCCGTTTTGTTTTGCTAAATTGCAGGGAGATGGTTGTGGGAGCTCGGCGAGCCCTCGGGGAGCCGCGGAACGGCGAGCCTGGCTTCCCATGCTAATGCTCTTCAACACCAACGTCGTGCTTCTATTTTTCACTATTATTCTTTTGTATGTGACTACGAATCAAATCTAGGCAGCAGCTTGCACATACACGTGCAGAAAACATGCTGCAAAACTCTTCATTTCTGTTTTTTAAATCACATGTTCACATTAAAGAAGTATACCACACCTATTAGAAAATTATCAAAACATCTCACGCGCACAATTCATACGTATTTTCTGTAAAACACTTCAAAACCCTCGCGCTATAGCTTTAAGTGTCGCTCTAGTTCCATCATGTGCTAATATGGAGATCTATGTTTGGCAATCTTTCCGAGTATACCATGTCAATTGAACAAAAACTAAAAATATTGTTGAAAAAATATTATCCCAAGAACATACGTAAAATTATAAATATTCAGCACATCAAGCTTTTGATATACTTTAGTGCACATGAACTGAGTAGCTGTCAAAATTACAACAGGCAACTCAAGTAATTATGCAGATTTATGCAAAACATTAACAAGAAGAATTAAATGCACAAATGAGGTGGCTACACTTGAATTGTTAAGATTATGAATAATTACCATGAATCTTTTTGCTCTTAATATAACTTGTTTTTGATAAACAAAGCCTTAATTATCAGAATACTTTTGAGAATTTTGGTGACCTTCATTAATCTTACAAAACAAGTCTCTTGTGTTCTGCATTGTAAAAGGCACATGCTTAGAATAAGTACACAAACCATAGGAAAAGCATATGTTAATGGCTACTACAAACCAGTGAATGATACCTCGGGTTGGAAGCAGACCGCATTCTGCACACGTAGGTGAAATCATATTGAGTATTTGGAAGTACTCTAGGCTGAAAAACATCTGACAAAGGGTAGGAGAAGACTCCTCTACGAGAAATTATTTAATTTTGCAAAATAACAGGTTGCTTTAAGAAGAGAAGTGAAATATCAGCCTACTAATTTCTCATCTCTAAGATACCGTCGGTGCAATAAATCACTTCCAGAAGCAATGGAGAACCCCAAACGTGCCCACCCCACACCTCCTATCAGCCGGGTCCGAGGCGCGGGTTTCTCCGGGAGAACGCGGGTGCCCCACAGCCGCGTTTTCCGCACTCGCATCCAGAACGCGGAGAGCAATTCCGACCCCGCTTCGCTGCCGATTCCGACACCGCCCTCCTTCCTTTCAGCCGAACAGTGGGACCTCTCCGCGGCCCCTCCGTCCGTCTCAGAATTAATTTGCACCGCTGTCATCGACAGCGTAACGATCCGCCGATCAACAGTTGCGATTCTGGGAACGGCGCGAGCGCGGCAGCTGTGGCCGTGGCAGCCGCCTTCGCCCAGGCCCAGCCGCTCTGCCTTGGGACTGGGAGCAAAGAACAACTTCGGAAGCATTAAGGCTTTAATGCCAGCCACACTGTTTCTTCCCTGGAGAGCAAGCTGTCAGATCAATGGCGGGTTTGTCATAAAATCTCTCCCAGGGACTTGAATTTGTTTTGACAAATGTCAAATAGCTTTGATGCATAAAAATTAACTTAAGGAGGTCATAATTAGACAAAATACAAACTTGCATTTTGCTGGTACTTGCACCAATTTATATCCTCGCATAACAAGAAGCAACGAAATGCCATCCGGACAACGGGAGCCTCTGCTTAGAATTAATACAGCTCTGAAATTCCTGCTCCTCAGCAGAGACGGGCTACAAGGACTATTTCCCCCTACCAAAACTAACACTCAACAAGTGCATCTTGTACCAAAGCCTCCAAATTATTTCACATCAGCCACGAGGAGCCAACAAACATCAAACACTTTCCACTCACAGCCATCACTTCTGCCTTTACACAAAGATCGCAGGTGCACGTTTTGCTGATATCCTCGTGTTGCAACTCTGGACTCCAAAGAGGCCTTTGGCAGTTACTAAAATAACAGCTAATATTTTGCTACTTTTACCAAATAGAGTAAATGTTTTAATTAGCATAGTAAGAAACAGTGTAACTAATTCCAACTGAGGTGCATAAATAAATAAGCAGACTTTTTCTGTGTGTTTTGTTTGTACTATTAGCTGCTTGCGAGCTTGAAATGGTCAGTCATTCAGAATCGTATTAATCAACACTAACCTTCCTCAGCAGGGAATCCTCGTGCCCAGTGATGCCGACAGTCAACTCCAGGCCCACACTGCCCAACCTGCCGCTGCCACCGCCTTACACACTAACACAGCCCCAGCTTGGCAGGGGAAAACGAGCAAGAGATCGAACCCAGATGAAAATTAGAAATCGGGTGATTTAGTGTACTACAAGCACCACCTGTTTCATAAAAGAAAAAAAGAGTAGTGCAAAATCCATGCCTTAACATGATCATAGGAATCAAAGAACATCTGCTTTTGTGGCATCAAGTTATTTTTCAAGAGTTGCTCAAAGGTAACACACGCTGCCTGCCTCAGACCTTATACACAAGTTTTCTATATAACCCCAATTTTTATAGTCATGTAAAAATAAAAAAAAAAAGATCGGAAAAGAGGAGCCTTCCCATGAAATTCTGACAGAACGTTAATGGTAGCAGCACTACTGGGAGCTGCTATAATAAAAATAATATTCTTACTGCTACATGCGCCTATTTTCTTTAGATACTCTACTAGCAGCAGTCATTTCCTAGATAATGAGCCTGTTTTGGAGAACGGCTAATTTAGAAAATCAGAACGGGGTTACCACCAGCAGACATTGTTTTCTTAATAAATGATCATCTTATTTTGAATAAATGTGCAGTTATACCCTGTCAAGATGTCCTTGCTCTACACGAAATTTCCCAGTATTCAGAAGGTTACAGTGTAACATTTCTCTTTAAACAGTGTCGACACAGTTTGTACTAGTTCCTCATGTAAAAGCATGAGAAGTAATCAAGTTTACTAAGGAGATAACATTTATTTAGAGATACAAGAAATTGCTAAGTAGCTTCTGCACTTTTTTCCCCACTGGAGTTTGTGCACGGTGACCACAAAATACCACACAGCATTTTAAGGGAACAACAACAAAAAAAGAATCACAAACGCCATGACCATATAAGAACGATCAATTTGCTAATCTAAAATTCACTTGAGTTTAAATCTACACCAGAATAGAATTGCAGCTTGCTTTACATAGATTAATCAGGTTGGAGTACAGCAAGCTTGCATTAGTGACTATACACTGTGTGAAAGCTCACCCAAGCTGTTGAACCAGGTAGTGATGCAAAAAGGCTCAAAACCACTCAAGTCAAACCCACAGTGCTGCTTCTGCTCAAACACAGACCATTCTCTACCATGGAAGATTCCTGAAACGATTCAAATGTAAGGCAAGGAGCAGCCGCCACAGAAGAAGAAAGGAAGAAGCTATTTCCCAAGATTTGTTGGGATAGCTGCCTCAGAGATATTACAGCGGCAACGTGATCTGCACACTCTGCTGGTTTTAAACCAGCAAGTTTAGCATAAGCTGGAGTGATCCAGAACTGCAGTAGCAGCTGCGATGCTGAGCAGGCTCCAGAACAAGCCTTGCACATCATCTGCTGTTGGCACCTGGCTCTATCATTAAGAACAAAACCCCACAGCAAACAAGGAAAAAAGAAATAATGACAGATTCTCACTGAAAGAAAAAAAAAAAAGCAACCATTTGCCTCATTCTCAACGCTTACGATCTCTAGACAACTTAATCTTCGTCAAACTCAGTCTTCTCTTGAGCCATGGCCTTTTACCCCAGAAAAACTAGTAGATGACTGCTTTAGATAGGCCAGGTCTGCTTTAGACCTAATGGGTACGTGAACTCAAAACCCGAGATGCCACCACACTTCTTGTCAATGTTGTCTGGAGCGTGGCCATTGTCTCATTCACTAAATCACACACAGTGTTAGCTAGCGAAGAGCTTTTGTCTCAGGGTAGGCCTAGCATAACCCAGACAGGTGTTCAAACCACAAATCCAACACATTTAACCCTATTTAAATTTCATCAGAGACCAGCCCAGTGCACAGACACCCGGCAGACACCACACCACGAGATTCAACCTGACAACCAGCCGCCTGCTCTGCCTTAAGTTACCGAGCGACTTCTGAGAGCAGCTACAGGTACGTGACCCCGGGATCAAGCTGAAAAGAAATGGACCTTGCAATTCTAAACTGAGCATGAAGGCCGGGGCGAGCGGAAAGAAGGGGACACTTGTGCAACCGGGTTCTCAGCCCAGTCAGGAGGCCCCGTTACCCAACTCCTTCCCACAAGCTCTCAGAATTGCACGTCTTTCCTTTCTTTTCTCTTACCACCCGCAATGGCAGTGTGATTACAGCAGCTGGCAATAGGAAGGTGTCGGAAACATGCTTTTCCAGCGTGATTTCACAGGTCCAGCGTCACAGAGACCTACGTGTACCAGATGTGAGATGTTTTCACGCGTGTTGATGGAAAGCAAAACACAAAAGATAATCGATTGCTTTCGAAAGATTCTGTAGTCTTCAGAGGCTTTGTCTGGTGAAACAATCTGTCATTGACTCCTCTGAGTAACCATACTGGCATACTGCAGCTCTCAGTTTGCATTAAAGGTTCTTCAAAACACCCTAAGAAACCTGCCAGATACTGGAAGATGGAAAAAAGGAGCGTCTCCCATCATCAAGCCTTCCCAAAAATACAGATATATTAAGTTCAGAGAAAACCAAAATGTCAAGAGCAACTTAGCTTTCAAGTTCCCTTTAAGGCCCTTCATCAAATCCTAAAGGCACTAACAAGTGGACTAAATGCTCTCCCTTCTGTCAGCAGATGTATAATTGAGGTTTGCTCTTAAAATAAGGTAAAAATAAACAAACATTATTAGGGGGAATTCATTCCTGGAGAGCTTTCACAGCTGAACATTTATCAGTGTATGGAAGATGTTACATAAAGTGCTTTTTAATCAAAATCCTCTTGATCACCAGCCACAATTCTCCAGCCCTCCGAGCGCTTTTCTTCTCTCCGGATCTCTGTGGTTGCACTTCCAGCTCCAGCCTTTCTGAACATTAGTTTTTTTGGTCTTGGCGCAAGTTAGAACTGTGATAGGGGCTTCATATATCACAGATTCATGCCAGGCTCTGTTCCCACTCCAGGTACAAAAATACATGAGATAAACTGAAAAACTGAAACATTTTGGGTCAAAACAGAGCAAATTCACTGCTGTAATGACATTTACAGAAAAAATACCCCGTGCAGCTCTAGTTTGAAAACATTAGGAGTTCTGTATAATAGCCTAAGGACTTGTACACTTATTTTTCCTTGGCTGTTAACGGGTGAATATCCACACACACACACACCACAGCCCGTCCTGCTGTTACTGACAATAATACATAAACTAATTGATGTTTGCTGATGCCTTTTACTTATTTAATCTAGTCATACATTCTGGTTTAGGGTAATACAAAAATCCCACTTCTGAAATTAAAGAGAGATTAAAATATAAAGTGTCGGTTTTCCAACGCAGTGACAACAATGACTTAGATATTTAATCCCATTAATTACTAACACCGATGACAGTTTAGCAGAGCTATTGCAGTGTGCCCCGAACACCAGGGCTGTCTCTCCTGCACACATGCACTCCCGCAATGTACGTTTCTGTCTCTCGATGAACGGGAACTCTGTGGAAAGGTCCAAAGACGTTCTTTAAAGCCTTTAATGCTGGTTTTGCTCCTGGGTGCATCTCTCTATACCAAAAGCTGTGCATTACATAAACTGCACATTGCTGAACAGTCAGAAATGGAAGAGCAGCAGCAGCTTTTGTCTCTGACATCTGCACGTCACGAGCCACAAAACCCCACTCTTCTGCACCTCTGGCCTTTATTTGAGGCAAAGCACTCATTTTAGAAAGCTATTTCTTCTTCATTCATTCCAGTGAATAAAAATAATTCATTCACCGGTAAATGGTTTTAGGAATTCCTTTTAAAACTCGCTATTTATTTCTGGCCTGAGTTTATCTAGTTTCAGCTTCCATTCCTTTGACTCTTGTTACACCTTTCTCTTCTATGTGGCATGTCATCCCAGTACGGATTTACTGTGTTAATTAAGGCAATAAGATTCAGTACAATGATTCTGTATCAGAAAGCCGTCAGAAATGTATCAAAAATGTTATCACATGCAGATAATGCTGCAACACATGGAGGTTCCTTGGGCTCATCAAGAGTTCTCAAGAAAGAAAAAAATAAAGTCTGCAAAGGGAACAAGTTTGATCAGAAAAAAACCCAGAAAAAATACAGAATTAATATCCAGTACATATTTTTTTAATATGAAAGGGAAACAAAGAGATCCACTCTAAAATTTGCAACCTATATTCTGTAAATGGTTGTGTCCTATTTGGTTCACGGAAATACTTGATATGAAGGAAAAATACGCAATTAAGAGCTTCAAAAATACGATTTGGTAGAAAATGTCCATTAAATCCATCCTGCCAAACAGAGGACTTTTTTTTTTTTTTTTTAATATAAGCATTTAATGAAAGAGGAGAGACAGACAAAGAGATGTGGCTTTATCCTTGTTTGGCACAGCTGGCACATCCAGGTCACCCTTTCCAGACTAAACTCCAGTGGGTGGGCTCAATCTTTTCCGGGTGTCCTCCGTGCGAAGGAATCAGCGGGTGCCCTGGATTGGGGAGCACACTTCAAACCTTTAAGAACCAGTGTGAGCACTCAGAACTCTACAGCGACTTCTGTAGCACCAGCCCCTATTGGAAGCTGCCACCTCTTTGACAGGCTGAAAGGGGAGTGTGAAACGGTGTCTAATTCAGAAAAATCACACTCTACTAGTGGGTTGTTAGCCACGCTCTGGAAAAGATGTAGAAAAGCACTTGTATTTATTCATCTGCAAAGATCTAACAGCTTCTGCTTAAGAGAGAACGTTTTTCTGTCCTGCAGTGGCTCTCGCCCACACTTCTGGACCCACGGATCCACACCCTTGAAGGATACGATTTCCCTAAATACTCCATATGAGCAAAGTGCTGTTGAATATCTGAATGTCCCAAGTGCCTGAGAAATAACATACACGAGCAAGCACAGAAACGGGACAGAACATGGAAACACATCGGTGTACTTCATAGCATTTTTTCAAAGCACAGAATCCACCCCATGTGAAAGAAAAGAAATCAGTGACACAGAAATAGGTGCACAAATCCTCAGACCTCTTTGTTTTCAAATTTAACGGTTAATTTTTTTACATCAGTCATTTGAGCAGATGATAAGTGGGAAGGCATTTTAGTCATAAAAACTATCATTTGTAAAGGCCTCATTTAAATATGCCTTAATTAGCATTTTCAGAACTGAGTTATCAGGTTTCCATTAAACTCTGAAATTCTCACTTCTGTTCCCACTGGACAGATGTCCACATTGCAAAAATAAAAACTGTACAAAAATCTTACAACACTAGAGTTGGCAGTAGCTGGAAAACTGTCTGAGAAGAGAGAATGAACGGGAAGAGCCAATCTTTTAGCAGCATTTTCTGCATTCAATCCAACCATTAAGACCATGTGAGAAAGTTTGTACCACTGGTAAATATATTTTCTTGAGCTAGCAAAAGACAAGACTCCTGTCCTTTTTCCAAGTCAATCTGGTATCCTTGATTTGTACTCTGTCAAAGAAGAGGAAATAAACAGAAACTCTAAAAAGTTACTGCATTTCTTAAACTTTTTTTTTCCTCCAGATCGTATCACATTTAAGAAATGAAAATGACATTCCTGGGCAGTCTTGGAATGCTGCAGATCTGGCACGCCGCACGGAGCGGCTCTTGCCCAAGACAGAACAGCACTGAACTTTCTTCCTTCACTGGAACTAAAACGCTTAGAAGAAATTCCAAACACAAAATCCAAACCCTTTCTAGTTCAAAATTCAGAAGGAATAATCTTCAGTCAACCTAGAAGCAAAAGCCTAAATACCTCTAACAATACTTAATTATATAAACAACCTTTTTTTTTTCTTTAGAGCTACAATACAGAGAATAATCAGCTATAACCATTGCTTTGGAAAACGCAAGATTTATACTGCACAAAATACTTTAAATGCAAGAAGTCCTCAAAATACATATTCTCCACTCAAAGAAAAATATCAAGCTAAGTCAGGACATGGCAGTATTATTTGCAGCAATCGTGATAAGTCAGTTTGGCTTAAACCACGATTGTTATAAACACTCATAAAACATATTATTTACCAGATGGCAATCTTACTCAAGCAAATGCATCAAACTTATGTTCGGTTATTATCAAATAAGGATCAACTTGCCACTGGGATAACCTCCAGGAGTTAAACCAACACGCCTCTGTCAAACGAACACGGTGGTTTCTGTCTTTGAGGAGCAGGCAGTGCAATGCACCTCACTGGTACCGTGGACTCCAGCGCCCAGACTTTGGTTTTGAGCATAAATACCTTGCTTTCCTTATAAAGTTGAATACTTCACAAATGGAGCAAAGAGCATCAGCAAATAGCAGATGTTTTGTAAGTGAACTTCAGATCAAACCGGACTCTCGGTCTAGAACACTGGGACGTGCCGAGGGAGGCAGCAGGGCTGCGGGGGGTTAATGAGAACGCACCGCTGCCTTCAGCCACGACACAGCATAGAGGAGGTAAGCGCTAAGACAGTGCGCTGAATTAATTATGTACATCGAGACACACACAGACATATTTATGGGTTGGCTACAGCGTGGTAAACTGTGCCTGTCTGGGAAAAGCCTCGGCTGCTAATGCTGACTCCGGACTGATGTGCTCTGCGACCTGAGGCAATTCACTAAAGCCAAAATCTTCCACCTTAGGCACCTTATTCATATTTAAACCCTTAGACGGTGACCTGATTTCCAAGGTGTTGAACGTACACCACCCCCACTGAAGTCACCGGTAACTACATATGTAGTAATACAGGAAACTACACTTAAGTTTCTTTTTGGAAAATTCAGCCGTGACCACTCTTGTCTGAGCCAACAATGTTCACCAATGAATCCAATTTACTAGTGCTTCAGAAGAGAAACTCGTGTTGAGAAATTCAGAGAGATAACAGAAGAGGCAAAGGGTCTGCATTTCTTGTTATAGAATATATACATGTATGCATACACACATAGCTATATGAATACAGATATATATACGCATATACATCTGTATCCATATATGAAGACAAGCTTAAGGAAACTTTTTTCTTGAAAAAAGTAGGTTTTTTATTGGTTAAAAATAATTAAGAAAAAGGAAACAAAATAAAGTGGACGATTAAATGCTTGTTGCACCACAGAACACAGTAAATGCCACGAGCAAAGCATATTCCTGTTACCAGGCATTTGACATGCTGTGCCGATAACTACAACATTTCATTTCTGACCATTGTCAGTATTGATGTGTGTGCTGCAAAGCTTTATCATTAGGTGTAGGAAAACCTGAGAAAACTGAAGAAGTCACACATGCATTAGTGTATTGCAGTGAGCCACTTAGCTTGGAATGAGGCCTCTGCTGAAATCCAGGCCCTGGACTACATTGGACTCAAAAAAGTCGATATTAGAACTCCCACTGACTGCACTGGTAACAAAAAAAGAGAAAAATTCATCCTGGTGTTTTTGCCAAGCTATGAGTAAGAGCGATTCTACCGAGGCAACAATGTCTGACATAGGTTTTCTTCTGGTTTTCAAGTACTGAACTCTACAGAGGAAACAACATTGACACTCCTGGTTTTTCTAAAACACCCACCATTTCTAATATAGCAGTCAGTTACTAGTAGCTTGCAGTCAGTTTCTGCAAAAAAAAAGGAAATAGGTGGTAACATTCAAGAGAACATTTACACAGGACAAAGCGCAGCCAAAGTCCTGGCGGGAGGCAGACCAGGACTTTCCCTCCAGTGTCCAAGATAAGTCTAAGATAAGCCAGCTCAGGGGAACACGCCGCTCAGACCAACCTCTCGCTTTCCTCTGGGCCCTGCCTTTCTCCTAAGGGCATTACCACGTCTGTAGATGAAACATATTTTAAGATCAATTAATTCTTATGGTCTATCATGCGTTTTAAAAGGGTATTTTACCATAGTCCCATACTTAATACAGAAATATCATCAAGTAATGAAGACTTCCGTTCAGGGATTCCATGCTTTTAATAACATTTATCAAGCAACTATCCAGCCACCTTGGCTTCCATTTGAAGATGTACAAGTGCCTCTCGAGAGCCCAGGCAATCACCAAGTTCAAAAGACACCCTAAGGACATTGTCTAAAACAGTCATTACATATAATTTTTAATCCAAGTATTCACATTTATAAGTCTAATAGACATTAAAGAAAAAATAAAAATGAAATATTTTTACTCCTACGGAGAATTAAAATGCAAACTCCTCGTTTGCTCTCATTTCCATTTTCCCTCCTTCAGAACTGCCTTCAGGTTGAGTCCTGGTCAGGTGTGCAAACTCACTGCGGTGTTCCCAGCAGACGCCGGGAACACACCACCAGTCCCATCCACTCGGCACACTGTTTCCAAATAACAGCACAAGGACTCATGGGGAAAAAAGAAAAGGGAAAAAAAAAAAAAAGAAAAAAAAAAGAAATATTGACTCTTCAAAAAGCAGGACAACACGCCAGTCTGCGTCTGCTCTGGTCTCCTGAAGCAAGTGGGATTGCGCTGTGGGACTTCTGTACTGAAAAAGAGCAAGGCCATCATCCTACTTCAGTCTCTCTAATGTTATCCTGTCACCTTTAAGCTCTTTCCATGGCCTAGACATATTCCTGAATGAACTGTAGCTCTAAAACCTAAATATTCATGTGAGCACTGACACTGTCACACATCACTATCCAAGCTCCATTGTGAAAGGAACTCACAACTTGGATTTCTCTATGTTACGCTCATCTGTCATTAAGAGTTGCTCATGCTGAAGATATGCCCAGCAAGAAAAGCTATCTGAAGTGACTTGCATTATTTATCAGCACTGATTCAATGTACATTGATCATATGCTATAAGTGGCACCACTACAGAGAAAACAAAATTAAGACTTTCCTTCTCAGAAGAAAAAAAGTTTACATTGTATTGTCACCTATTTATGATATTTACTTTCTGCAACTAAATGGTTTGTATCAACTTCTATTGCACAAAATAAAACTGGTTTCCATAGAGCTAGAGATACTTGGTGTGTGTATATGTCCAATGAGTACCACACCCTGAGTTTCAGGCCAGCTTCCACTACCTTCAATGACAAAGAAACCAGATTTAATACTGATTATCTTGTGATCCTTGTCAAATTTTGAAGGGCTTTCTTTTCCTTTAATTTGATGAATTACTATAGAGATATATATTCACATCATTTGCCCTCGCAGGAGTAGGTCTCCTATGTAATCAATAAAAATAAGCAGGGTCCCAGGTGGGTGCTCTAAAGACTCCTGTGGATGCTCTACTGACTTGTATAACCAGCTCAGATCCCAGCTTCACCTACTGACATCAGTTACTGCACATGACTCACTGGGAACAACCGGGTTGTGCAGGAATCTTCTCCACTCATTTCCAAACTCTCCACAAATGCACTTTTTTTTTTTAAGATGTAAAAAAAGCAACTTTGATATCACAGTGTAATAAATAACTAATGGTCATGGAAAGTCTCTAGTAGCAGCATTTATATAATTCACACAAGATTCAGCACCAACAATATAACCATCAAATACTAATTCAGAATGGCCCTTTGCCATTTTGGAGCTGGAGTTCAGTGGGAAATTGTGCAAAAACCATTAAAATAAAATACTAGATTGAGAAGTTAAAAGTCAAAACAATATTATTCTGAGAAATAAAATAGTATGTGGGTTTCTTTCATTTAAAAAAAATGTTTAACTTTTGAACAAATGCGATAGTCAAGGTCAAATGGGGTAATGTGGACACTCACTGAAATTCCCACAAGCTAACAGTGTGTAAATAGCAAAGATTTAGAAGGTGATCAAAGGCCACTAGGAAAAGAAAAAAAAAAAAAAAAAAA